>JZKD02S0492953.1:869655-900788 GCA_000966675.3 Picea glauca
TGCATCTCACAAATTAATTTGACTAAGACCCAATTTCGGCAATTTCTCCCCTTAGGCGCCTAGGGAAGAGAAACACTTGCCTTGGTACATTATTTTAATTAAAAATTTAACATTTCTTCTAGTCAACAACTCCACTAGATCCCAAGCCCCATTCTTAGCCAAGGTTTCCATTTCTTCATCCATGGCCTTTTGCTAGAGTTTTCCATCCTCTGAATCCACTTCCTCCCTGAAAGTTCTAGGATCATCATTAGTAATAGACAAAGCAAAATTTGAATGGAAATTAGATGGAGTATACCTTTCCAATAGCCTTGCTTCTCGAACTGATCTCCCCAATACTAGGGTATGCGGATCTTGTTCTTCTGATTCATGTTCTTATGTAGAGTTTGATTCATCATCCTTTAAATCAAATGTTATTTTCTATGATTCTTCCTTACTTTGTAGGACTTCTTGTTTAACAACATCCTTCATTTCACTAAATACCACATCTCGGTTATACACAACCTTCTTAGTTTCTGGGTTTCAAATATTATAACCTTTGAGACCATATTTATACCCAATAAAAATACACTTTCAAGCCTTCTTATCTAGCTTACTCTTGTTTCCTTTGGAACATGAACATAGGCCTCATAACCAAATACCTTGAGATGTGTGAGAGAATATTTCTTACCAGTCCATACCTCTTGTGGATTCTTATCATCTAGCACTGATGAGGGTGATTTGTTGACCAGGTAACATGCAATACCCACTGCCTCTTCCCATAATTCTTTCCCTAACTGAGCACCATTGAGCATGCACCTTTCTTTTTCCATCAGTGTCATGTTCATCCTTTCTACAACTCCATTTTTCTGAGTTGTATATGGAATAGTCTCCTGCCTTGTTATACCTCACTTCTTTTATAATTATTCAAATTCATTCCCACAGAACTCTCTTCTATTATATGTCCTCAACACCTTAATTATTTTCTCTGTTTGATTCTCAACAAGAGCCTTAAAATTTTTAAATCTCTCAAAGACTTCATATTTCTTCTTGAGTAAATATATCCAAGTATTCCTTGAGAATTCATATATAAATGAGACATAGTACATATATTTTCCCAATTATGGAACCAACACAAGTCCAAACACATCATTGTGAACTAGCTGTAAAATTCCTTCTGCCCCCGTTGCACCAAAGGGGAATCTTACCCGATTCTGCTTCCCATATACACAATGTTCACAGAAATCAAAATCCAAAGAGAAGTTAAAATTACCTTCAACCATACCTTTATCGTGCAGTATTTGAAGACCCTTCTCTCCAATATACCCCAGTCTTTGATGCCAAAACATAACATTTTCTCGAGAGACTATAGGAATTATTTCTTCTTCAACTCCAATATCAGGAACAACGTTACTATTACACCCATCACTAATAGTTCTTCCTTGTAGCATATACTGAGTTCCAAACTGAACTCCCTTCGGCAAAACCATTTCTCCTTGAACCATCCTGTAGGTTTCCTTTTGAAAAAATATTTTTACCCCTTCATCATCCATTTTCCTTACAGAAATCAAAATTCTGGCCAATCCTAGGATGTGAAAAACACCAGGTAGTATTCTAGTCCTTCCATCTATGATCCTCAACTTGAATTTTCCTCATCCTATGATTCTAGTTTTCGAGTCATCACTGAGGAAAACAGCACCTCCATCATACATTTCATATTCACAGAACCACTCCCTATGGGGAGTCATATTAAAGGATGCACCTAATTCAACCAACCATGCCTCCTGATCTGCATGTGTTCTTGAAGAAGACAAGTACACATCCCCTCATTCTTCGTTTGAGGTATTTTATTCTATAGAAGGATATTCTTCAAATACCTTCTTTTTCTCAACTTTGGATCTACACTTCTTCTTCCAGTTCCCTTCTTTCCACATCTCCAACATACCTTTACAAACTTTCCAGGAGATTTAGATATACCCTTATACTTAGATCTCCCACTTGAGGACTTAGATCTATTTCTTTCCTGGGATCATCCTCTTGCAAATAATGCATCTGTGCTCTTTCATTCCATGTTCTTCCATCTCACCTCCTCCGACAAAAAGGATGAGACCACTTTATCAAAATCAAGGAAATTGTATTACTACCTATGGCCACAACCAGACTATCCAATGAGTCTCGTAAAGAGAATAGTAAATTGATACACTTTTCTTCATCTGAAATTTTTATCTCAATAGATACTAACTGACTTACCACAGTATTGAAGTCGTTCAAATGTTATTCCACCGACTCTCTATCTCTCTTCCTCAAGTTATACAACTCCTTTCTCTGGAATAGTTTATTTACTATGGACTTAGACTAATATAAATTCCCCAACTTATGCCATAACTCCTTGGTTTTAGTTTCCTTTGTAATGCATTAGATGTCAATAAAACTTATCAAATCAACCCACAGACCTATATAATTTTTTAGATATACATATTTGCGGTGGAGATTAACTTAATCTTCACAATATAATGTTATAGTTCCATACCCATCGGATTTCAAGTCAAAAAAAATATATTTGTTTAGGATTGTGGGTCCACCAAGGGTCAGGTCCACCACTGCTGTTTATAATCTCCACAATGAATATGGGTCGTCTGATCTACGATCGGATCCCAAAACAAAACAAAAACTATATTGAATTTAAATTACAGGTACGGATCTTGATGTTAACCCATGTGCATATACAATCTCCACAATGGATTATGATCATCGATATTTTCGCTAGATTGATTCTAAACCACAATTATTTTCAGATATAATAATTTCGATGTGGTAATATCTGACAGAGAATTTGGATTGAGAATAGAGCTTCGATTTTCTAAATTAAATCACAGAATATACTTACGATTTTTCCACAATAGATTTGATGAGCTCCTAACGTGAAAAAAACTCAGATTTCTTGTCACAACATATCAAAATACACATACACAGTATCTCAAAGGGTGAGAGTTTCCAAATGAAATTCAATTTCTTTTATTGATAATCAGAGATTTATAAATTTATTCCACATCCCAAGATCTATACTCTCAACTCTTGACTCTACGAACACAAGAGCCTCAATGGGATTAAATACAATCAATTTATGTTTCTCAGATCCACTATATTTGGATTGAGCACCTTATTGAACCTTAGATCCTACAATCTATCCTAGAAATAAAAAAAAAATCTATCTCTGTTACAAAGAAGAATTTGAAATCCTTTTTGTATTATTCGATTTAACTTCTAAATTTAATTAAAATAGAAAAAAAAATTAAGAGAAACAACTCCATTTGGTAAAATTGATTTTCAATTCCAAATCAAATGATGATTTTGCTCTTTGAGCTCATTCTCCTGCATCAAACTCCTCGGGTCAGAAAAATTCATGAACTCATGTTCACGAGTTCTTCTATAGTACTGCCACTTTTGTATATGAGTGCAATAGTTACCCAAGTAGCATATTCCATTGGATGATCCTTCCAATTCACCAAGTACTCATAGTACTCTTGTCCTCTTGTCTTCTTCAACACTCTCGTATCCAGAATTCTTTCCATCTACAACTTCTTCTTTATAGGAATTTGTTTCTTCCATTTTACTTCTTGTCCTATGTATCTGTCCAAATCATTTGTTGATTGTTTTTATTCAAGTTCCACATATGAATACAAATATGCTACATTAAATATGGGAGAGATTATCGTGTCTTCTGGAAATTCAATCTCATAAGCATTGGCTGAAAACTTTCTCAAAATCTTACAAGGCTCAATCTTTCTAACCTTCAGTTTGTTATATGTGCCTCTAGGAAATATTTCTTTCCTCAAATGTGCCAATACTAAATCTCCTTCTTCAAAAACAACTTCCCTTCTCTTCAAATCCTCTTTCTGTTTGTACTTGAAACTATTTTCATGTAATTGTTCTTTAACTTTTCATGCAACATTTGCATATCCGAAGAAAAATATTTTGCATATTCACTTCTCTTATCCATCGGTCCCCATCTATCCCAAATCTCTGAGCTCAAACAATCCTCTTGGGCTTACTCCATTGACAATATTAAAAGGATTTAACCCTGTACTTCTGTTGGATGAGTCATTATAAGAAAATTCAGCTTTTGGTAAAGCTAAATCCCACTAATTAGGATGTTCACTTACCAAAATTCTCAATATATTACCCAAAATTTTGTTTGTAACTTCAGTTTGATCATCTGTTTGAGTATGGTAGGTTGAACTAAAGTTAATACTTGTTCCCAATTTATTCCACAATGTCCTCTAGAAGTGTCCAACAAACTCAGTATGTCAGTCTGAAACAATACTAACAAGAAGACCATGTAGTCTTACTACTTCTTTAAAAAATGGAGTTGCAATATGAGTTGCATCACTAGTTTTATAAGTACAGGGTATAAAATGTGCCATTTTAGATAATCTATCTACCACAACAAAAATGGAATCATTGCCTCTCCGAGTTCTTGAAAATCCCAAAACAAAATTTATACTCACATCATCCCAAGGTATTTTTGGAATTGGTAGTGGATTATATAAGCATGTGTTCTGGTGTCTACCTTTTGCATGATGACAAATTTTTCATCTTCCCACAAATTTCTAAACATCAGTCCTCATTCCTAGCCAATGATAAAAATTACTCAATTGAGCATAAGTTTTTCCATTTCCAAAATGACTAGCAATTCCTCCACTGTGCTTTTCCTGCAACAAATTCTCTCTCATTCAATATTTTGGAATGCACAATTTACTTCCTTTGAACATCAATCCGTGTTGTAGTGTTAAATCCACCCATGGAATTCTATCTCTCAAAACTAGGTTTTGAAATGCTACATATGCTTCTTTAAAATTTGCATCTTCAAGTTACATATCCTTCAGATGTTCTAATCCTAGAAAATTCACCTGGAACTCCTGCAAAACTAAACATATTCTTCTCAAATCATTTGCAACCTTGTTAGAGATTCCAATAATATTCTTTAATACAAAAGTAAAATTCTGCATGAATTCTACCCATTTAGCATGTTTCTGATTTAATTTCTCTTGCTTAGTTATGAACTGCAAAGCATGATTGTCAGAATATAAAACAAACTCTTTAGCCATAAGGTAATGCCTCTATTTATTCAAATCTTGGATCACTACATAGAACTCTTTATCATAAGTGGAGTATTTTTGTTTTTCCTCATTCAATTTCTCACTGAAATATGCAATTGGCCTATCATCTTGACTCAAAACACCTCCAACTACTATCCCACTGGCATCACATATAACTGTAAATATTTTGTTGAAATCTGGGAGAGCTAAGATAGGTTTCTCAATAATCTTTTCCTTTAGAAATTTGAATCTTTTTTATGTTTCCTTTGTCCATGTAAATGGTTGTTTTTCTTTGTTCACATTTTCTAGGATTGGAGCACAAATACCACTAAAGTTTCGTATAAATTTCCTTAGAAACTTGACAACCCATGAAAACTTATAACTTCAAATATGTTTCTTGGAGATGGCCACTCTTTAATTGCTTTCACTTTCTGTAGATCCATCTTTAATCCTTCTTGTGAAATCACAAATCCTAAATAAACCAATTTTATTTTCATAAAGAAACATTTCTTCAAGTTTATTAGGAGTTTCTCTTGATGTAGTTTCTTTAGAACCAAATTTGAGTGCCTAACACATTCTTCTCTTGTTTTACTAAAAAAAAGAATATCATCTAGAAAAACAATGACAAATTTCCCTGTGAATTCCTTCAACACTTCATTCATAAGTCTCATCAAAGTACCGGGTGCATTAGTTAAACAAAAAGGCATAACCAACCACTCATATAGTCCACTATTTCTCTTGAAGTTTTTTTTCTATTCATCACCGTCCCTCATTCTGATTTGATGATATCCACTTTTCAAATCTATCTTTGAAAAATATTTTGCACCACTTAAACAATCCACGAAATCATCCATTCTGGGTAAAGGAAAATGATACCTGATGGTGATTTTATTTATGGCTCTAGAATCTATGCACATTCTCCATTATCCTCCTTTCTTCAGGATCAACACTGCAGTTACAACACATGGACTCAATATTTCTATGACCAATCCCTTGTTCAATAGTTCTTTCACTTTGTTTCTAATATCTTCATTTTCTGTTGGAGTCATTATGTAAGATGATTTGTTTGGGAAACTAGTTCCAAGAATCAGGTCTATATGATGGCTAATACTTCTAATAGGTGGTAGTTCATTAGGAAAATCATCAAATACAATATCCACATACTCCTCTAACATATTCTGAACTTCAATAGGAAATTCATCTATCCTTGTGTTGGCTAAAACATTCCTAGGTTTTCCAACAACAACAAAACTTATCTCTTCATCTTGCACATGTTTCAGAAATTCTTTTTGTGTGACCAGAAATACTTTTGGACTTGTATGATCCTCTTCTCTTTCATCCTTAAGAGAAATAAGAGTATTCCTTGTGCCTTCCTTCTCAAATGTAAAATTATTATCTCTGACATTGTACACCACATTTATGTCATATTTACATGGTCTAACCAACAACACATGACAAACATCCATCAGAATGACATCACATAAAATCTGATCCTTATAATTTCCAATCTAGAAATCAACTCTACACTCTTCATTCACCAATACTTGATGCCCTTTTTGCAGCCAATTAAATTTATATGGTGTAGGATAAATCTCCTTCTGCAATCCTAACTTCTCAACCATTTCCACAAAAACCAAATTATCAGTACTACCATTATCAATAATCAATTTGTAGCACTTACCTTTTGATTTGCACATTGTTCTGAACATATTTTTCCTTTGTGTTGGTTCATGCACTTCCTTTTTGGATTTCAACAAAGTTCTCCTCATCAATAAGGCTCCTCCTGC
The DNA here is from genome assembly GCA_000966675.3 of Picea glauca. Taxonomy (NCBI): domain Eukaryota; kingdom Viridiplantae; phylum Streptophyta; class Pinopsida; order Pinales; family Pinaceae; genus Picea; species Picea glauca. The sequence continues at coordinate 876,518 of JZKD02S0492953.1, forward strand.
CTCTGGAACTTCAACATTCTCCTCTGGTACTCTTGATCATTTTCAGCTTGTGCGATCTGGACATTTCCTTATATTGCAACATTCTCTAGACAATCCCATGACATATGGTCTATATTACCACATGTGTAACATCTTAATTCATATCCTCTGCTTCTTCCTTGGCCTCTCTGAAAATATATTATTCCTCTGAAGTCTCTTCCTCTTCCTCTTGAGGTTTGTTCTTGCTGATTTGATCTATCATCTTCTTCCTTTTGAGTTGAAAGCCTATTCTTCTCAGGTTGTTGTCCCTTACCTCTGTAGGATTGACCTCTCCATTTTCCATAATTATGTCTTCTATTCATTTTCTCTTCCACCTTTAAAGCACATTGGTATGCCTCCTCCACTGTATTTGGTGATAATATACTCAACTCATCTTGAATTTCTAATCTGAGACAATTCATATACCTCACTACCTTCTTTGAACTATCCTTAGTATAACCAGCTCTAATATTCACCTTGTAGAACTCTTCTAATACTCTCTAACATTTAACAATCTCTGTCTCATATTTTGCATCTATGTGTACACGAAAAGTTGATAGTATTTAGGTAACAATTTACCTTTTAACTTTGCAACCATTCTATCCAAACATTTGATTGGTTGTTTGTTATTCTTTTTTCTCTCTACATGAACACCATCCCACCATAGAAAAGCATGGCCCTTCATCTTTGTGACTACAAATTTCACCTTATTTTCATCAAGAAACTCATCATAATCAAAGTTTTTTTCTAACACACTGATCCAACCAACCAATTCTTCTAGATTTAAGCCTCCATTGCATGAAACTATCTTTGTTATGGACTTTCAACTAGCTCTCACGATTGATTTTAATAATTTGAGTCCAAGATTCTCTTCTCTCATTTATTCTTCTTTTATATTGTCCTCTTCCTCAACTTCACTGACATCATCTGCTTCAAGATCTCTTATCCCATCATTTATTATGGCTTCAAATTCTTCACGCAGAGTTATCATTTCCTCCATCACCTTTTCATTTGCAATTGGTTTTCCTCTACAACCTCCTCTTCCATGTCCTCTTCGAAACTGAAATGCCATTTCAGAATGTAATATATTCTTTTGAGAATTACTAAAGTCCTGAATTTCTCCTGCTTCTATCAATGAAAGAGGTGAGAAATAAATTATCCCTTTCATACACTTAAAGGAATCAAAATTTCTTGCTCTAATATCACTTAATGCAGTCGGTGTCAATGAAACTTATAAAATCAACCCACATGCCTATAGAAATCATTAGATATACAGATCTATGGTGGATATTAACTTTATATTCACAATATAATGTTATAGTTCTAGACCCATCGGATTTCAAATAAAACAAACTATATTTGTTTAGGATTGTGGGTCTGCCAAGGGTCGGGTCCACCACTTCTCTTTATAATCTCTGCAATGAATACGGGTTGTTTGATCTACAATCGGATCCCAAAACAAAACAAAAATTATAATGAATTTAAATTACAAGTACAGGTCCCGATGTTAACCCGTGTGCATATACAATCTCCACAATGGATTATGATCGTCAAAATTATCCCTAGATCAATTTGAAGCCACAACGATTTCCAAATATAATAATTTTGACGTGTTAATATCTGACGGAGAATTTAGATTGAGAACAGAGATTTGGTTTGTTGAATTCAATCGCAAAATATACTTACTATTTTTCCAAAGTAGATGTGATGAGATCTCAACGTGAAAAAAACTCAAATATTTCGTAAAAACAAATTAAAATAGACATACACAGTCGCTCCAAGGGTGAGAGTTTCCAAATGAAATTCAATTTCTTTTATTTATAATCAGAGATTTATCAATTTGTTCCACATCCCAAGATATCTACTCTCAACTCTTGAAACTCCGAACACAAGAGCCTCGATGGGATTAAATACAATCAATTTATGTTTCTCAGATCCACTATATTTGAATCAAGCATCGTATTGAACCTTAGATCCTACAATCTAGCCTAGAAATAAAAACAACTTATGTCTCTGTTACAAAGAAGGATTAAAAATCCTTGTTGTATTATTTGATTTGACTTCTAAATTTAATTAAAATAGGAAAAAAAATTAAGATAACGAACTCTCTTTGGTAAAATTAATTTTGACTTTCAAATCAAATGACGATTTTTTTCTTTGAGCTCATGCTCCTGCATCACTCTGACACATTCGGTAATACTGAATCTGAGAGACACAGTTAGATTGTACTCTTCTCCTTCTGATCCAAATTTTTCCAGTCATTGTTCAAGTTCCTGTAGTTGTAGTACTTGGATCCATCGCGATCCACTAATCTCTATCCACCAACAGATATTCCATCTTGAGGTTCCAAAGCTAAAAACATTTCCCATTAAAATTCTTGATCTCCATTTTCTAATTGCTTGCTATTTCTCTTCACCTGGAGAATCAATATCATAGATCTCCCACTGTAATAAGGCATATCACAATCCCGAGTCAAACCCTTGACCACAAATACATCCTCGTAAAACCAATAATTTCTTTGATAGAAAATGTAGATTTTAACCTTGTACAATATTTACTGCAAACATATTTTTAGTAAAAGAACATAAAAGATACAATGGAAAATACACACATTACACATATATTTTTCTCCTGGAAACCCAAACCACGAAAACCAACATATTCTATATTCATTCATTGTGATACATTGTTTACATTACAATATACCTATATGAGCCAATGGCATCCAAAATCCTAACCTAATGACCTGGATTAGTCAACAACCCTAATTCCTTAACCAAAAATAGAAAACCATCAGCAAAAAACATGTGCTAAAAAATGCCCAACAATGGACATGAAAAACGAGGAAAAAAATGTAACACATTTCCCGTGAGGACCAGGTCTTAGCTCATGGGGACTAGGGTGATGCTTGACATCACCCCATCCCCCAGGGGATAATCCCTGGCCCGGTGGGACCATGGCTTAGCCCATGGAGGCTGGGGTGATGCATGACATCACCCCTCATGGCCTCCCATCACCGACGCTAACTTCAAAAAAGTAAATGGTAATAAAAAAATTTAAGATTGAAAGAAGCATGAAAAAATGACTAAAAGCACCGTTGAATAAAACAAATTAGGAAAATTTGAAAATAGATGGAAAATAAGCATTTAAAAATAAAATTTGGAAACATTGTGGATCAAAAAAATTAAAATATCAAAAAAACCACCTAAAAAGGGAGAGGGAGTGCTACCAGTAGCACCATTTTTAAAAACAAGGTAAAAATGGGACCCCCCAAAAAACGAGACTCTGTAGAGTTATCATTAAGTTGGTAACTATGTTTTTAGTGATGGATGTTGGTCACCATTTTCATTAGGTCAAGATATTTCGTAAGGGCTAGTGACAATGATCATTATATCAAGATCTTTGGTGATGGTTAGTGACCATAGGTGTTATTTTGAGTTTTTTTTATGATGGACATTAGGAGTTTGTTTCCAAGTTCAGTTGAAAAAATAGGAATTGGTGATGGGTTTAAAAAGGTTGTGTCTAATTTGGTTTCCAAATATCCTATGCCTCGTAGGAAAAATGTAGTGTTTTGTTATGAAGAAAAATCTTGTAGTTTCCTTGTGATGACAAGGAAGAAACTGAGGAGAATGCCACAAATGTTAGTAGTGAATTTGATAGAAATTGCTAGTGAACTAGTGGGTAGGACTTGCATCATTAACAATAGAAATACAAGATAGTACATAGTGAATTTATGCCAAAAAGAGACCTAGGAGAGGGTTTTTGAAATGAACCCTCAAAATGCAAGGTGTGTTTTCCACATGAAGAATAAGTTGGAAATTTTAAATACTTTGTTAAAGACTATATTGGAGAAGAATGGGCTATTGTGCACATGGTGGATTCAAATCATAGTGATATTGGTGGCAAGGTGATACTTTCTCCATTGATAGTTTTATATGTTATTAATGGGGGAACTCATGAAGGCACGTCCTTTTGTGCTAACGAAAATGCATTAGTATTGGTAGGCCATGAGGATGCAAAGTTTTTTCTAGATAAATACTTGAGTATGGAGTATGAGCACTGCATTGAGGAAATTAACAAGAAAAAGGTTCAATTGCAAGATGATTGAATAGTTGAAGAAATGGTTGGTGAAACCAAGACCCTATTGAGTGTGCTGAAAAAATGGAGATACCGACAAGATCAAGGTAATAAAGAATATTTGTTGGGTAGTGCTTCATAGGTTCTATGTGAATTATACTTGAAGTATGTTGTAGGAGAGTAGCATCCCATTACAAAAAGGATATTGAGTAAATGTATGGAGATACTATCTTCGAAAAACATAAGAAAAATGAATTTTTGGGTAGAACCTTTGCCAATTGTAGAAGTAGTTGGATAGGTTGAACCAAACACATCAATAGATTTGGAAATAGAGTGGTGTAGTGTTGCACCCAACCAATATATGGTTGTTTAATTCATTATATCTATTAAGGTAGTTCTTTATGGAGCATATGAGGTGTTGAAAGAGTTGTTAGATGAACATGACCACTACATAATTGAGGACGAAGAAAATAGTGAATAATAAAATGATTATTTGAAGAAAATTGAAAAGTACTTGAATAGGAGACCTAAGCATGAATATTGTTGAATATTTGGATGAAGAAGTTGGTATGTTTTATCTTGATGATGAAGTTTGTGGTGGAAATAGTTGAAGATGGTAACCTTCCTCTTAGTATTTAGACAAGGTAAATGATTGTTTGTATTTGTGTGAGATGTTCTAATGTCCTTAATGTCAGCGAAATATTCTAACCAATGAAAATAAGCCTTGTGACACTATCTATAAAATACCAAAGGATTTTGTAATAAAACCTATGATAAAAGACAATGTGCTTCATAAAATTTTCAATTTGTAATAGAAACAAGTTAGCAGTCCTAAAATCATTAAATACTTATTGGAAAAGACGTAAATCGGTGAGTAGAATATGTACGAAATATTATAAAATAATTATATTCATGTGTTATCATGAAATTAAAGTAATTTCTTACAATATGCTCAATCCCTATCGGTTGTAACAATATTTATAACAACAAAAAATAAATGTCTTAGAATGAAAAATGTTGATTTGAAAGCAGCATGAAAATGCATCAAAGTATCTAAACTAACAAGTTTCTTTGAGAGAGAAGGTGGAAATTGAGTTTTTGTCTCACTTGCAAGATAAAGACTAGTTTCATATTGTTTCCTTGGGAAAGAATTTAAACTTGAAGAAGAAAACTTACTAAACCAAGTTGCTATGCATGAAGAAACCCTAGATCAAAGATCATCCACCAAAAGAAGATAAGGAATACATAACATTGTCCTCCAAAAGGTGAACACAAGTACTCCATACTAGAAAATAAGATAAGAGAGCAATAGAATTCATTTCTCACAAGTGGTGAGTTATGATTATGCCATGAGGTAGTGCTAGCCTCTTTATATGAGGGAAACCTAGCTCTATAACCCCTCAAAGACATAAAATTAAAAATGATCTGTGATACAACTAGGATACGTCAAGTTGACACCTCAAATAGTGTCTATTTACCCCTAGGTGAGAGGGGGTAATAGGGTTAAACGTAGTTCCACTTGATATCATTTACTAGATGCTAGAGAAGAAATAGGACAACACCTAGGGCTTATAATATTTTAAAATCTAGGGTTCATTTCCTAGAAGGTTTGACCTAGGTTTATGATTGTATAATCCTAGTTTTTTAATCTTTAAGTCTTCTCTTTCCTTTAGCCTCCATAGAATTTTTTTCATTAACTCCATAAGCCCAAGAATTCAAGATGGCACTAGTCTTTATCATTTACACGTGATATTAAACCCTAGCTTAACTCTCTCTCTCTCTCTCTCTCTCGCTCTCTCTCTCACACACACACACACACACGCACACGCACACACACACACACACAAACACACACACACACACACACACAGTTTTCATTAATTGTTTGTAATCATCTCTAACATTGTCATTGTTGTAATAATTACACTTTCATTCATGTGGGCTTCTCATATTGAACTCTATTAATATAGTTTGTTGGAAACGTAATCCTTGGAATTTCATTATTGTAACAATAATGTACCTATGAAGAGTTGTAGGTGATAGGAAGAGTTTCTCGTTAGGGAATACCAATAATCATTTGTATTGTATTTATCAACCTATCATGTTAATGCAAAACACATCAGTGTGGATTTACGTTTTCTATCAAATACCGGCCTGACAGTGGTATTAGAGCATAGGTCAACTCCATTAGTTCTCTAGGAATTTTCTCTCCCACAACATACACAAACACCTCTCTTTCTGCTCATCTAACCTTTGGAACTCTGAATGATTCCTTTCTAGAGTGTTTTTTATTTTATCTTCTTATTGGTTCATATTATCGCACAAGTTGTACATTGGGAAAATACCAACCCAACCACTATATGGTGACAAATTTGAGAGCACCTTCCCATTATCACCTTAGGCAAGTGTGCTCATCACTTTAGAGGTGAAGTGGTCACCCCAAGGGGGGAATCTCGGTGAACCTAGGGGGAATGAGATGGAAATTTTGATGTATAAATGAATTCCCCTATAGGTGAAGTTTCTATGTGTGGATAATGGCTTGATTAAGGTATTGATGGTAGCCAAGGGTTTTCAAGAAGTAGTATACCTTGCAAATGTTGATTGTACATGCCCGAGACACAAGGAAAACAACAATACAAGCCCAAGTATATGATGGAAAAGAAAGTTAAGTTTTTTTTCCCTAATTGCAGAAATTAGTAACAGTATATATCAGCAATAAAAATGATAATAAATTCTGCAAAACAAGTTGCTAAAAGTCTAGTTGAAAGAGCAAGAGATAAACTAGAAGGAACTAGATCAACTCAAGTAAAATAGCATTAGACTTTAGCAATGAAAGAAGGCTGTAATAAAAATGTGTTTGTAGAAATATTTTTCATCCTTGTGGATGTAGAAAACTTGTTGTTACAGAAGTAAATTTAACCACCAAATTTCACAAATAATCCACCCAAAAATTGTGTTAGACCAAGTAGATAAAAGTGGAAAAATCTTATCTAATTATGATGTTTGAAAAGCAAGTTATAAGTGACAGAATGTTAGGGTTTCTGCAACCCTAATGGATTAATATGAAATTTTATAAAAAAATCAACAAATAATCATTTAAAGGATATGCCCTAGTGGCTAAGAGGTGCTCTAGGCACAAGCAACAAAACCCAAATTGAAAAAAGTTGAAATGACAAAAAATCATGTTTCCCAATGCAATATTTTATTTCTCCAATGCAAAAAAGTAAACGATTAGTGCCTTGAATATTGGGTTATGGAGTCAAAGAGTGATTTAACTATACTAATTCCTTTGGAGTGTAAACCCTTTTACTCCCCAATGCAAGTAAAGTTAACTAGGAAAGTGCTAGAAGGGTCTAAGAACTTTTACTTCTCCTAGCACTTCCTTAAGTAACAAATTATTTCCATGACAACAATTGATGAGCTTAGTGGGGTTGTATTCTCTTATACTCCCCAATAAATTCAACCAATTAACCTTGCAACTAAGAAAACGAGACAATAACAAGATGGAACCATTCAACTAGAGCAAGAATCAACAAGATAAACTTGTACTTTACCAAGATTTATCCACCAATATGTAAGAGAAACGCTCCATAGGAGCTAGTGCACCATTTCCTTCCACCAATATCAAAGTAAACCATGAAAAAAATACAAAAGAGAGAGAAAATACCCAAGGGTAGTGAAAATTTCATCCAAATATTTCTCCAAATGGGAGAGTTATGTTATGAAAAGAGATTCACATGATCTCTATTTATACAAAATTATGGAAACATAGTTTTTTCACTTAGAAAGGGTAAAACATAAGATAATGGGGAAACAACCCTTATATTACACCTTGAACCAAACAATAATATTTAATTTTCACTTTAACACATTAGAAACCCTAAAAGTAAGATGGTGTCACCCATTTAGGGGTTGTTTTGACACTTTTCCAAGTCGTTGGAGAAGAATAAATAGGTCATTGGGGCTTCTTAAGCCTCATATTCATGTGCTAGGGTCAACCCATGTATCCTATGGTCAAATCATGCCAAGTGTCAATGTGAAATAACTCCATCATCACCAAACCCCCCTCAAGCATGACGCCAAGCCTCAAAGAGTGACGTTTTGCCTCTCCTAGGAAATTCATTTGGGTAATAGGGGTTGGGTAATATCCTCTATGATGCCACGTAAGCCACCAAAGGCATGTCCCTATCATCCATTGTGTGTTCCTATAGCATACAATATGTGGGATTCTTGCCTCATGGAATGCCAAGCTAGGCTTGTTCTCCTAAAACTGACCACCAAGCAAGGTCCTGCAAAACAAAAGGGTACGCCCTCCAAAGATCTCAAGTCAAAGATATCATGAAAAGTGTAAACCACATCTAATAATAAAGGCACCTAAATATGTCACTTGAACAAACAGTTCCACAAAGTGCCATAGGGGTAACCATACAAAGTGTTGTAATGCACTTGTGTTAGTCTTTTATTCAAGAAGGATATTTATTGTGTGTTTGATATTATGCAGGTCTTCAATTCTTTCAAGAGAAGTAGTTCATCATTCTCAGGACCTGGCTAGGAGAGCATCTAGAAGGTTTAGTTTAGGATCTTATCTTTTTTCAGCAACCATCCCCCTGGGATTTCAACCACTTCTTATGATGAAATTAGGTACATTCCCTTCTTGTGTCACTAAATTAAAAAGGTCCTAGCAAAGGGAAATATGATGGGAATTTAATGAGAATAAAGTGGTAAGTATGGTCTGGAATGGTACGAAAACCCCCCAAGGGACCCCCAGTCACAAACCTTCCCCAAAGGTTGTCCACTTACTAGTAAATCTATGACACTCACCAAGGTGAAACGAGGTCAAAAACATAATGTCCAAGAATGTGTTCTATAATCAAAATAAACTTTAATACAACATGTTTAAATGCCTCAAATATTAGGGTGATTACCTTCCATAATACTTGACTTGTACCACATAGAGAAAGACCCATATTCCTTCCAATAGATAGTTGATATGGTGGATGTGCTAACAATGGATCAGAATGTGGTGATAGAGTCGGATTCCATATGTGCAATTAGACACTTCTACTCAGGTGGTATCTCTACACTCCATATCTGCAACCCAAGGGCCTCGAGATGTCATCTCCTTAGCTATCCCACAAAATGGGGATAACATATGGCTTCTACTTGGGCGCATGTGCTCGTCATAGAGAACATGAGAACCACAACATCTCCTAGTAGACATGTTCCTACACTGAAACAAGAAACCATAAAATCTAGGGTGGTTCTATCACCCTTCATCCATATACATCAAAATCAAAATGGAAACTAATCTAGAAAAAAACAAATTTAGCATTTTTTCAAAAACTTCTAAGATAAGCATTAAATCAATATGCAATTAGAGAAAAATGAAAAATGAAATGCATCTAAACTAATATGAGCAATCAATATGAAAATGAAAGGAAATAAAGATGACCTACCTACTTACCTGGGCCCTGGGCCCTGAAATAGTCATGTGACCTGAACATAAAGTCAAAGAAGAGATCCATCCACTGGTAATGGCATATTTCTCCCATCCAAGGATTTCAAATAGTACTTTTATTTGTCATACTTCTTCTTGACGATGTAAGGGACAAGCCATGAGATGTCATTTCTTTGGTCATATTTAGGCTTGCCCATTTTCTTGTTCCACATGAGTGAAATACTTCCTTCGTTGAAATTGATGTAAGGTATATTATCAATGTATGGATATGAAGGAGGCTTTATTTTGACCATCCTTTTGATGGCTTATTCATGTTCTTCATCTTCTTTATTCATAATTTGGATAGATGCTTTCTCTTTCCCTTGGAACTTTGCGAGTTTCTCTTTGTATTCATATGTACTTGGGATGAGCATATATATGGAGCCTTCCTGCATGAAGGTAAATTCTTGTGGATTGTACTCAATGGTTTCTGGGACTTCATGAAACTCATCTTCACTTGTGTAGTCATGATCGTTGGGATCACTGACATGCTTGTCACCTCTCTCTAGCCTGTATAATACCTCAAAAGTTCCATCTCCCATGGGGATTTATGCATGGGTAAGTTCCATGCTAAGGAAACCCCCAAGGGTAGAAGACCAAATCCTCTATAAGAGAATCCCCCAAGCATCCATAACATCGATCACTACTATGTTCATGAGGAGGATGATATGTGTAAAATCAATCAAAAATACCTCAACGTCCTCACATAGCCCATAAACCTTCACCCTTTTAGAATCAATGCCACACACATTTCCATAGGGACGGGTTGTATTCAAACCAAGTTGTTCCATCACCTTCAATGACATGACATTTACAGAGGCCCCATAATCAAGCATAAAGTTGTTCAAGAGGAGGCCATTCATGCCTAATTAAATATATAAGGGAGGAATTTTTTCCTTTTTCCGATCGAGATACATAGTGTTAAAAATGATAAGAGGATCTTCCTTCTTGATTGGAGCCTATAAAAACTTCAAGACTTCCTTCCTTACAGGAGGTATCTTGCACATCTTTGTCACTCAGACTGTCACATTAATTTTTTCAAACATGGTTGCAACATCTATATTCAACTGAATATCATCTATGGGAAATGGCTTAGGAAGAAACTCATGTACTGGAGGTGTAGGGGGTGGGATCACCTTTTCTACTGATGGAGGAGGAGTGGAGGGATGTGATGGAGGGGATGAAGCTTTATTTCTTCGAGTATACGTCAAATATTCCCTCTTTCTCAACTCCTTGTTTTCATCATTTGTCAATTGATTTAAGGATCGGATTCTCCCCTCTCTTTCCCCATGTATTATATCTATTTTTATCTATTACTATATGACTTATTCCTCTTGGAAACCGCAAATCATTTACATGAATTTCAAATTGTCTGAAGGATCCTCATCTCATCATGGACACTCATCCTCTCTATGAGTCTCTTGGCATGGAAGGAACCAAGATTCTGCGTCGACCATCTCAATTGGTTTCAAAGTAGCATGGTCCTTTTCCTCTTGTTGATTCCTTGGTTTCCAATCTGTGGCATCTCTCTTTTGTCTGTGAAATTGAGGTCTAGGAGAAAATTGATTTCTTTCCACAGTATTTAAACGACCCATGAACTGGTTTTGTACTTGGGAAAATTGATTACTCATCCGATCTATCTTCCGAGTCAAGAGGGAAAACGGATCGAGAGAACTTCTATTGGAAGCCTTATTCTTTGATTCTACCTTGACATGAGGATACTAAAAAGGATCTACCCTTGAGTTAAGGATATTTTCTTCAATCTCAGCACTGTACTATTTGGTTTTTTCCAAGGAAGTGGGCTTCTTATCCTTCAGGATAAAGTTAAATTTCCCTTCAAAAGAATTCATATAAATAAGATAGACTGATGTAGTTGTTGGACAAAAATATGTTCTAATATGGTTGTACAACCTGTCAAATATGGCATCAAATTCACTCATTGTCTCATTCTCCTTTTTATTTATCTAATTGAATTGAGCTAAAAGCATCTCGGTGTCTTTCCTCATTAACCATATGCTCTTAAATAACTTGGAAAACTATTTATAGCATGCGAGGTGATTATTCGGAAGGCCTCTGAACCATCCTAGAGATTATTTAGTCAACGATGAAGCCAATAGCCTCATGGACATATCTCCATTCTCAACTTTTGCATTATCCATGTCATGGCCTATGATGTAAAGATGATCTTCAACAGTCACTACATTATTTTTTGGGAACTTTGTCAACCATTTGTTTGACTCTTTTGGCATTATGTTGTGGTATCACGGGATGGTAGCCATGTTAAGGGGTTTGTAGAGGTATTTTTACCAAGGGTGAGCCATTGGAGGATGGGGAAGGGTACTGTGGAAGAGGATTTTGACAACAGGATAATTGAGGGGAGGCCTTCTTCGATAAACCTTAGAAGGTTTGAAACTCCCTGGGGAAAAAGTATTAGAAGAGGAAGGGTTCTGGGAAGGTGAAGGTTTCAGATGATCTTCAAGAAGAAATCATCAAAAGGTGAAAAGGGAAATTACCTTAAGTGGAGTCTCCATGAAAGCTAGGGAAAATACTTTGGGATAGCTTGCCAAGCTGTCATTAGGGTTAGAAAGAGGATTCAAAATCCTCCCCAGAAAAGACCCCAAAATGTTATCGCACAAGTTGTAGGTTGGTAAAATACCGTCCCAAAAAACAAATGGAAATAAATTTTAGAGAACCTACCCATTGTCACCTTAGGCATGTGTTCCCATCACTTTAGAGGTGAAGTGGTCACCTCAAGGGGGGAATCCCGATGACCCTAGGGGGGAATGCGATTGAAAGTGTGATGTATGAATGAATTCCCTTATAGGTCAAGTTTCTATGTGTGGATAAGGGATTGAGTAAGGTATTTATGGTATCCAAAGCTTTCCAAGAAGTAGTAGATATCGCAAATCTTGATTCTACCTACCTGAGACACAAGGAAAAAAATGATACAATCCCAAGTATATGATGGAAAATAAATTTAAGCATTTTGTCCCTAATTGCAGTAGTTAGTAACAATATATATCAACAAAAAAAATTATAGTGAATGTTGCAAAACAAGTTTCTAAAATTCTAGTTGAAAGAGAAAGAGATAAACTAGAAACAACTATATCAACTCAAGTAAAATAGCATTAGACTTTAGAAATGAAAGAAGGTTGTAGTAAAAATATGTTTGCAGAAATATTTTGTAGACTTATGGCTGTAGCAAACTTGTTGTTACAGAAGTAAATTCAACCACCAAAACTCACAAAGAATCCACCCAAAAATTGTGCTATACCAAGTAGATAAAAGTGCCAAACTCTTAGTTAATTCCGATGGTTGTAAAACAAGTTATAAGTGAAAGAATGTTAGGGTGTCTGCATCCATAATGTCCGAAGATAAAATTTTATAACAAAATAAATCAATACCCCTTTAGAGGGGATGGTCTAGTGGCTAAGAGGTTCTCTAGGAATAAGGAACAAAACCCAAATTGCAGAAAGTTGAAATGACAAAAATTTACGTTTCCCAATGAACTATTTTATTTCTCCAATGAAAAAAAGTAAATGATTAGTGCCTTGAATATTGGGTTATTCATTCAAATATTGATTTAACTATAGTACTTACTTGAGGTTTTAAACCCTGTTACTCCCCAATGAAAGTAAAGCTAACTAGGAAAGTGATAGAAGGGTGTAATCCCTTTTACTTCTCCTAGCAGTCCCTTAAGTAAAAAATTATTTCCAAGACAAAAATTGATTATCTTAGTGAGGTTATATGCATGTATACTCCCCAATAAATTCAACTATTTAACCTTGCAACTAAGAAAAAGAGTTATCCACCAATATGTAAGAGAAATTCTCCATAGGAGGTAGTGCACCACTTCCTTCCACCAATAGCAAAGTAAACCATGAAAAATTTCAAAACAGAGATAAAATACCCAAGGGTGGAGAAAATTTTAGCCAAATACTTCTCCAAATGGGAGATTTATATTATGAAAACAGATTCACATGATCAATATTTATACAAAAGTATTGAAACATAGTTTGTCCACTTAGAAAGGGTAAAACATAAGATAAGGGGTCAAAAACCCTTTATATTACCCCTTGAAATGAATAATAATATTTAATTTTCACTTTAACACATTAGAAACCCTAAAAGTAAGGTGGTGTCACCCCTTTAGGGGTCATTTTGACACTTTTCCAAGTCGTTGAAGAAGAATAAAGAGGTAGTTGGGGCTCCTTGAGCCTGATCTTCATGTTCTAGGGTCAACCCATGTATCCTCTAGTCAAACCATGCCAATTTTCAATGTGAAATAACTCCATCACCACCAAACCTTCTCAAGCATGACGTCAAGCCTCAAAAAGTGTCATTTTTCCTTTCCTAGGAAAGTCATTTGAGTAGTATGGGTTGGGTAAGATCCTCCATGGTGCCATGTAAGACTCCAAAGACATGGATTTTTGATCCATTGTGCAAGCCTATAACATCCAACCTGTGGACTTCTTACCTCATGGAATCCCAAGCTAGGATTGTTCTCCCAAAACTAGCCACCAAGCAAGGTCCTGCAAAACAAAAGGGTACGCCCTCCAAACATCTCAAGTCAAAGAAATAATAACAATTGTAAATCACATATAATAAGAAAGGAACCTAAACATGTGCATAAAAACTACCTCATTAAATCAAACAAATGCTCCAAGACCCTACAATTAACCAAGTTTAGGTATGGGAGGGGTGTCATTAAAGTCCTATTGGGTAGAAACCAATTCTCAAGTAGGGGATTCTCCCAAGGATGTTCTTTCAAGGTTATGTAGTGGATGGTGATGTGGATAGGGGTTTAGAATTCATAGGTCCATGAGCTTCATGGCATACAAGGGCTCGTATTGTCTCATTTATGGGTGCATTTGTAGTGGGTGTGTTGCACCTTCTTCTTCATTGAAAACTTTTTCGAGGCCCATTTATTACCAGTTATTAATTAATTAATGATCCATACATGTGTGTGCTCCCAATAGTGAATCGATTAGCTTGGGGGATAGTAACACAGTGGCACTTCAACAAAGAGGTCCACAAAGTGCCATAGGGGTAACCATACAAAGCATTGTAACACACTTGTGTTAGTCTTGTATTCAAGCGGGATATTTATTGTGTGTTTGATATTGTGCATGTTAGAATATAATGTATGTGCTCATTTTACCATTGATAATATCATTATTTTCACCCAACCATAGGCCGAAGCCACCCTCTGAGCACCTTAACCTTGACAAAGAATCACTCCAGAAGCAAACCCTAGCCTAGATAGCCAAAAAAAGGGTAGCACACCTTTCCCCAAGGATAGCGCACCAACAAGAGCTGATCATATAGTCCAAACCCTAACCAAGAGATAGTCCAAGACAAATGTGATCTACTAGCTATAGCAGTTGCAATGGAAGCTCTCCTCCAAACCTGCGCACAAAATTGGGCACTGCAGTGCACACAAGTGTTGCTTTGCAATTATGAGAATACCTGCCAGAATGAAGACTAGCATCATGTATTTATAGTAATTTTGGTTAACTTCCTGGATCGACTTCTCATTCTAGGCATCTGTCTATTCAATATATATTATTTATTCTGGTCAATTTCTTGCCTTGGAGGCTAATAACCTAATACAAGTTATCTTCTTGTGCCGACATCTCTTCTAGGGTTATTAGCCAACTCATTAGGGTTTCTTCTTGCTTCCCGAAATATTCTATTCTCGTCAGGTTTACACGTGGAGGTAAATACCTCAGACACATACCATAATATCAAAACTCCCTCCTAGCTAGGGAGGTATTATACGTAATGGTCTTGAGCACAAACATACCATTCACCTGGTAGCATAAACATAGTTGTATAGACTATCTCATGACTAGATCATGAGCACCATCATCACCATCAGTGTCATCAGTTGCATCATCTCTTGGAACCATACCCTATCTGAGTAATCAGACATGATGCTCACTCCACAGAGTGACACAAGATCCATTCTTTTAATCTAGAAGAATAAATTTTCTGAACCATTTTTTGTCTGGGAAATCTCTGTTCATTGATCATCCATCTAGTTTATAATCATTTTCAACAGTGGTGATAGTCTTCAAGGCAATGAGAACAATATCATTCAATAGAACACAATTGTGTCTATCCATAGTAATACACAACTACAATCCAGTGGTACACTACCACACCAAGTAGCACACAGATACTTGATCAAATAGTGGAACACATCCACCACAGTAGTATACATCTAGTATCTAGAGACATACAGTCTTCATAACAATAATATGATATCAACCTGCACATAAACAATGTTATGATATAAACTAAATTATCTGGGATATTCTTCTACTCACATCTATGAGATCTGAAAAAACATCTGCCCTCAGAAATTCAAACATCAATGATGAGCTATTTGGACTATTCTTCTCAAGCAAGGAAGAATAAATGTCCCGATTTTCTGAGCCTAGACCATTCCCCACCCCGGGCCATTCCTCCGACACTAAACAAAGTGTAACCTTGAGAGAATGAGTCTTCCCTAAGGAATGTTTTCCCCTGATTGTTGAACTTTGACCATTCCCCACCCCGGGCCATTCCTCCGACACTAAACAAGGTGCAACCTGGAGAGAATGAATATGACCTAAGGAATGAATGTCCTACACCAACCTCCAAAATGGACCATTCCCCATGTTAACCATAATGGGAAATTGATGTCCAGCGAGGCGGGCCAGTCTTCTTAAGTAACCCTCAAGAGGAGAGACTGCCCTAGACCACTTCCCATGTTAACCATAATGGAAAGTTGTTGTCTATGGTACATTATCAATTTGGACCATTTTCCAAACTAGAAAATGTCTGTCCATCAGAAATCTCAATCCACTTTCCAAACTGGAAAGAATCTTCTCATCTTGGACCATTTTTCGAACTGAAAAATGATTGTCCATCAATAAATAATACATCAGTGCTCCCTCCCAACCTAGGAGTCGTCTCTTTCTTTTTAAATAAGGAAGTTGTCTCCACGAGCTCCAGCTTGAGTACACAAACTCTTTCATCTTGGACAAAAGCTTTACAAAAAATGTCTACTTATCTGCTCATCTGTGGAGATATGTATTGGAAAACCACTTTCTCCTTTCTAGACTTCATCACGGATAATGTAATGATTGATCTCAAATGTACTTCTTCTGGAACATTGGTTTTCTATGAAGGCTTCATGTATCTCTAATCAATAAAGTATATCATTGTTGGAAAACTGGAACATATCCATGTGGCACTTCCTCTGTCATCATGAGATCTGATCTTCTGAGTAATCACATTGATACAATATATCTGTTATAGAAAATATTCACCACACTTCTGTTGTGCACTAAAGGTTCTCCACCAAGTTGTCTTCTTCCATATATATACAAGGGTCTCTTTTTGGTATACCTCAAAGTCTTGAGGTTTCTCTTCATACGCTCTTTGTTCAATTGCTCTGGAGAACAGTCTTTGCATTCATCTGATGTAGAACTCCAACCCATGGATATTGCAGATGAGATAAAGACTCATGTAGAGGTATGTTTGATTTATTGGAACAAGTAATCATCATAGTCTTCTCATTCCATTTGGGAGAACCTCTAGTTTTGGATCTTGCAATGCTTGCATATATACATTGTTCTTCATCACAACTTTCAGTTCCTCTTCTTGATTGTTTTTATTGAGTTCATATCAGGTTGGTAATTTTGTGATTCTTAATATAGTGACTACTTGTTTTGGATTCTCTTTCTTTCTTGGAATCTTCATGTTCTTCTTGATGTTTTTCTTTATCTCTTGGGTCCATGGATTTTCTTATAGATTCCATTCCTTAATGATTTCACTTCTTCCTTTCATTATAGAATCATGGATGTGGATGGATAACCAGGGATACTTTAAGGATTCTCTTCGAAGAAGACTTCTTATGAGGTTGAACTAAACACATACTATCTTTCATGGCTTCTATCATGGATATATACTTCATCATCTTCAATGGATCATAGGATTAGCTCCCTCCTAATCCTTGCTTCATGTATGAGTGCATATAATCAGCTCCCTCCGTCTAACCGAGTCCATGCTTCCATTTGCATCTTTATTGTCTTCTGCAATATATAATCTCCTCCCTCCATCTAATAGAGTACATGCTTTCGTCTGCATCCTTATTGTCTTCTGTAAAACGTCATAAGTCTTTCTCCAATTTCCTCTTGATTGTTGAATTCTTTCTGTCTTTGCTTCTTCTAAGTCTCTTCATGTTTGATTCTAATTTCGCTTATCTTGTAATAGCTTCCACATGATTTGTTTGATGTATTTCATCCTTTCATGTGTATTATCTAACTTTTATAATGATGGCAATCCTTATCTTGTTATTCTTCCATGGGTATAGTTATTCTTGGAACACATTATCTTCCAAGAGATAGATATACAAGATGTGTACAGAGACGATGCAAACAAGATATGTACAAGAACTAAGAAGAGTATTGTTATCTTCAGAAGAAAAAGTCTCTTTCATCCTGCTTAGTCTTCTTTGTAGGTTCATTTTCTTCGGAAATTGATGCTTCATGTTTCTCCTTCCTTTTCTTTAGCTTGGAACAATGATTATTGTAGTGACCATACTTTCAAGAGTTGAAGCATTGTATTTCTGAAATATCTTTCTCTTGATTTGTCTTCCTCTTTGAACCAAACTTCCTTTTGTTCCTGAAATTCCTTAATCTTGCTATGAAGGCTTGATCATCGTACTTCTTTTGGGGTTTCTCTTTTGCACTGATCCTAGATTCTTCTTGAGCACAACAAGTCCAAAGTTCTTCAAATGTAGGATACTCCATCCTTGTGTTCATGCTTGCAGAAAATGCATCCCATGTCTTGGGAAGATCGTTGAGTACTATGTTTACCAATTCCATCTCTGAAATGATTTATTCAATATCTTGTAGTTGATATCTTAACTGAGAGATTATCACAAAGTATGATGTTATGTTGTCATCATCATTCATATTCATGTCACAGAGCTCATTCTTCAAACTCATTATTTGTCCAATGTTTCTCACTGAGAAGAGGTTTTTTAGGGCATCATACATCTTCTTCAATGAGACAAGATGGGAGATGTAGGGTATCAAGTGGTATTTTATAGATTCCACTATGATACTCATAGCATTGATGTCACTGTCTTTGAGCTTCTCCATCACTGCAATGTTTTGTGGTTCCTTCTCTTTTCCTTCTTCAAACTATGGTTTCACGATCTTTCCTTTCACGATATCAAACACTTTATTCTTGGAAAGGATAAGGTCAATCCTTGTCTTCCATGCTCTGAAGTTAGAAGCTCCATCAAACTTGTTTTCTGACTTCATAGAGTAAGTCATGGCTGATTTGACTTGGTCAACCCTAGATCTGACCAAAAACTCAAACTTGATGTCTTTCCTTGCTGAGAGTATCAAGAGATGCGCTAGGCTAGGGTGCACTGATCTATCTAGAAATTATCTCAATCCCTTCACTTAAGGTTCCTCAATGAGAGTATTAGGGTTTCTGCAACGACACCTACTAGTAACCCTAGCTATAGTGCTATGGTGACTGCTCCTACTAGAAACCCTAGCGACAGTTCTTCAATGAGCTTAATTTTCTTACGACTATGTTTCCTTCCAGTGGTTAGACTGAATGAAGGAGGTGTGGGCCCATAACTTGTTAGAATATAATGGATGTACTCATTTTACCATTGAAAATATCACTATTGTCACCCAACCATAGGCCAAAGCCACCCTCCGAGCACCTTAACCATCAAAGAGAATCACTCCAAAAGCAAACCCTAGGATAGATAGCCAAACAAAGGGTAGCACACTTTTCGCCAAGGATAGAGCACCAACAAGAGATGATCAAATAGTCCAAACCCTAACCAAGAGATAGTCCAAGGAAAACGTGATCTACTAGCTGCAGTAGCTGCAATAGAAGCTCTCCTCCAAAACTGCGCACAAAACTGAGCACTGCAGTGCACACAAGTGTTGCTCTATAATTTTGAGACTACCTGCCAGAATGAAGACTAGCCTCCTATATTTATAGTAATTTTGGCTAACTACCTAGGCTGACTTCTCATTCTGGGTATCCTTTTGTTCAGTATATATTATTTCTTCTGGACGAATTCTTCTCTTGGAGGCTAATAACCTAATACAAGTTATATTCTTGAGCCAACATGTTTTCTAGGGTTATTAGCCAACTCATTAGGGTTTATTCTTGCTTCCTGGAATATTATATTCTCGTTAGGTTTACATGTGGAGGTAAATATCTCACGCAACTACAATAATATCAACAATGCAGGTATTCAATTATTTCAATATAAGTAGTTCATTGTTCTCATGACATGACTGGGAGAGGATATAGAAGGTTTATTTTAGTCTCTTATATTTTACAACAGCCATTCCCTTGGGCCTTTAGCCCCTTCTTCCCATGAATTGAGGTACATTCCCTTCTTGGATCACTAAATTCAAAGGGCCTATAAGAGGTAAATATGATGGGAGTGTAATGAGAGTAAAGTGGTAAGTATGGTCAATAATGGTACGACAACCCCCCAAGGGATCCCTAGTCAAAAACCTTCCTAAAAGGTTGGCCACTTACTAGGAAATCTATGAAACTCACCAAGGTGAAACATGGTCAAAAGAATAATTTCCAAACATCTATTATATAATCAAAAGAATCCCAAATACAACATGTTTAAATGCCTCAAATATTAGAGTGATTACCTACCGCAATACTTGACTTGTACCACATGGAGCAAGACCCGTCTTCATTCCAGAAGCTAGCTAGTGTGGTGGATGTGATAACAATGGATCAAAATGTGGTTATAAGGCAGGATTTTTTATGTGCAAGTGGACACTGCTAGTCATGTGGCCTCTTGACACTTGATATCTACAACCTGAGGGACTCGAGACATCATCTCCTTATTTATCCCGCAAAATTGGGATAACAGATGGCTCCTACTTGGGTACATTTGCTCATCGTAGAGTGCATGGGAACCGTGTCATCTCCTGGTAGGAATGTTCCTACAATGAGAAAAGAAACCATAAAATATAGGGTGTTTCTATCACCCTTCATCCATACACATCAAAATCCAACATCATCTCTTCAGATCGATTAGTATTGTGAATTTTGGATCTGAAACCCTAATACAATAGAATACTACACATGAAACCATTCCTCGCGCATAACCCTATGTGACTTGAACATGATGAGAACATATCCCTTATCTTATCAAAATCTAGCTCACATGACCAAATTAAATTGTCCCAAACCCTAACCAAACCCTAATTTGACGTGATTGTTCTAACTGGAATCCTCACCTATTATACATGATAGCTCAATTGACTATGAATGGTATCCCTCAATATGCCCTCACACTACTGGAATATAATACTCTCATTCTTCCATATCTCACACTACCCTCACAAAAATACAATGTCAATGCATCACTAGTCTCTCCATCCCATCGACCATTAGATTGTGTTTCCATCAAGCCTCACCTCATACGCCCATCAATGCATTTTGAATCCTCACATAATTCTCCGATCGAGCCTCACGTCATTGACCCATATATGTACCCTTTGGAATGGATCAAAAATCCCCATCCTTAATAAAATGTTGGTTGAAATTCTTAGTGAAAGGGGTTGGTGTGCTTGTTGGGATGGTTGGTTAAAATTTTAATTAGTATGTTAGTCATTTTGAAATGGTATAGCTGGAAGGATAGTCTCCATGTGTAGAATATTAATGAAGAAAATAATGGTATCTTGTGATTAGTTGCATTAAATTTCTTGAAGGTTGTACGACGTACCCAACCTGGGACCATCCCTATATTCATACCAAGTAAACATGAAGTAGATGGTGGAGAAACTAGTGGTTGCATCCTCTCAGTGAAGTCAATGAAGGTGAAACTATAATTGAAGTGAGTATAAATATAGCATCCTGTAAAGACTAGACTCAAGAAAATATATTTCTTCCTTCCATCTGATAATAAGAAATGAAATGACACATAAATAAGAAGAAAATCATAGGTCAAGGGGTTTGGTATAATCCCAGTGAAAAATAAAATCTTCACTGTACTCATTGCAAAAGGAATGGGTCACATGAAGAAATTGAATGCAGAGTTCCATGAGAGAATATCAAAGAAGACATAGGTAAAACTTAAGAACTAGAGAGAGGTAAATCACCTACTCATTATGTTATTTCCCATTTCAATATAGGAGTAACTAAATAATTGTTTAACACTTCATTTGCTTATTGGTGATATGCATGGATTCTTGATATAGGTGCGACCTCCCACATGAAATTTCAAAGAGACTTCTTCGAAGACTTTGATGATAATGTAAATGGCGTAGTGTATTTTGGAGATAGATCAAGTCTCAAACCTTCGGGAATGGTCACCATCAGGGTTATGTTTCCTAGACTCCTATATTTTATTCTGTATAATGTACTCTATCTTCCTAAGCTACAAAGGAACTTGTTTTCCCTTGTGCACATTAGACAATAAGGTCACTCTATTCATATGTTCAGTGGAAAAGTTGAAATAAGGAAGGACTATGATAACATGGTTTTCATGACTGGAATAGAAGATGGAATATTTTTGAAGATTAAAGGGACATATACCCATACAAAAAATGTTTCATACCTCGAGTCTCATCATGATGAATTTATAATTCCATATATTCTTTTATGGCATGCTATATTTGGCCATATTAATTATGCCAGTATTCATTTTTTTAGAAAGAATGGTGTTTCTGGTTTGCTAACTATTCCTAGGAAATTGAAGCAATGTGATACTTGTATCCTTGGAAAACACAAAAAACAACCATTTCATGATTCTACTTCCAAAGCATGTAGAAAAATCGAACCGAATCATTCTTATTTGAATGGTCCTATGCACATTCCTTCTGCAAATGGAAATAAATAATATCATGACTTGTATTGATGATTACACCAGAATGTGTTGGGTGTACTTTTTGAAATATAAATCACAAGATTTTGAAAATTTTGAAAATTTTCATGTATGGATTCAAAATGTAGCTCAATCTTGTATTGGCTCTCTTTGAACTAATAATGGAAGAGAATATACATCTAGTGAATTTGAAATCTAACTTTGCCAACATGGGATCAAACATCAAACCATAGTTCCATACAATCCCCAACAGAATGGTGTGGTTGAATGAATGAACATGAAACTCCTAAATATGGTTTGTTCCATGATGTTTTTCAAGAATATTAAATTGATTTTTTGGGCTGATACAGTTCTATGTGTATTTTATGTCAAAAATAGGTGTCCATATCATGCTCTTAAAAACAAGACACCATATGAAATGTGGTATGGCCACATTCCTTCGGTAAGGCATATCAAGGTCTTTGGTTCCACCTGTTATGGATTGATTCCTAAGGAGAAAAGAATGAATATAAATGCAAGGATTTGGAGGTGCATATTATTGGGGTACTCAAATACCACCAAGGGATATCATCTTTATGATGAGACAAAAAATAAATTAATCCTTTCTAGAGATGTAATATTTCTTGAATCCTACAAGAAAGATGAAAGTGTTGAGAGGTAGCTTGATCATATTTATAGATTCACTTGTGTAAAGACATATCTTGAATTCGATACTAATACTCCACATTTTGAAGGGGGCATCCCTATATTGGGTCAATATCTAGAATCTCATTTTGAAGCACAATATTCCCCATGTGAAGAAGTTCCCACCACTTCATCAAAACCTTAATTTCATTTGGATGATGTGATCAAGATGATTGAAAATATGAGGCTAGATGAGAAATTGACACCATCTGAATTATTTGAGCAACCTGAACCATCTCAAAAACTTCCACAAAAATGGTTGAAAAAAAATACTTGAAAGTATTCATCCTGATGAGTTCAGAAAGACAAGAACCAAAATTTCCTCAAGACAAGATGGAGGTAATGAATACAATTCAAACTCAGGTGATGTAGATGACATGGATGTTTCATATGATTGTGAGTTCAATTTATCTACTAACCTTGAACCAACTTCCTTTTAAGAAGACACTTCTCATGATGAATGGAAATAATCCCTGCAAAAGGAATATGATTCTCTCATCAATAATAGAACAGGGAAATTGGTGGATCCTCCATTTGGAACAAAACGAATTGGTTGCAAGTGGGTATTCAAGAATAAGTATAGATCAGATGGCTCACTTGAAAATCACAAATCAAGGCTCATGGAAAAATTATTTTCACGGAAATAAGGTGTTGATTATGAGGATAATTTTTTTCCCACAATAAAATGGGATACCATCTATACTCTATTTTCCATGGTAGCACATAATGGATGGAAAATTCACCAAATGGATGTGAAGACTACTTTCTTGAATGGAGACTTGAAAGAGAATGTTTTCATGTATCAACTATAAGGATTTGTTGTGAAGGGGAAATAACATAAGGAATGCAATATCATCCAATCCTTATATGGCTTGAAACAAGCACCATGAGCATGGTATGAAAAGTTAACTACGCATCCTCTGAATGTTAAGCCCTAATATTGGCTCATTACCACTTAATTGGGGCATATTAGATTAGTAATGTTATTTTCTTTATGTCGGATTTAGGCCATTAGTTGTGATTTAGATTAGTAATTTTATTTTATTTATGTCGGCTTTAGGCCATTAAAACCTCCTAGTCTCCTATATATACCAAGGAGACATTTT
>JZKD02S0492953.1:904622-958671 GCA_000966675.3 Picea glauca
AAAGGAGGTTGCCCCCTCGAAGAGGCTTATTATCTGATATTATCTCTTTTTCAAGGCGTTGAGTACTTTTCTTGAGGTTTTTCTATGCTATATTGATGTTTGGTTCTTAACACTGAAATTGAATTTCAAGCATTTCAATCTTGATGATGCAACTTTGTTTTTCAAGAAAGTTGGAAAATTTGTTGTATATATTGTAGTATATTTAAATGATCTATTAATAATAAGGAACAATAAAAGCTACATTACATCCATAAATAAATATTTGAAGAAAGTCTTTGAGATAACAGATTTGGGACATATTCATTACTATTTGGGAATTGAGGTGATTCAAAATCCAAGGTAAATATTCATCACGTAGAAGAAGTACATTGGAGAAATATTGAGAAAATTTGGCATGGTTGAGTGCAATCATGTTTCTAATCTAATGGAAAAAAATTAGAAACTCACATCAAAATAAGGGAATGAATTTGAGGATGCAACCAATTATACACATATTGTGGGAAGTCTTATCTATCTTACTACAACTAGACCAAACATTTCATTTGTTCTTTGGATTCTTTCTAGGTTCATGAAAAATCCTTTTGAAATACATTGGTCAACTGCAAAAAGAGTTCTAAAATACTTGAAAGGAACTTAATATTTTGGAATCAGGTACTCTAAGGTGGATGACTTCAAGGTGATCATATATTTTGATTTAGACTTTTTTGGGGATAATAAAATTGAAGTGTCAACTTTAAGATATCTCATGAGACTTGGATCAGTAGTTGTATCTTAGAGATCATGCAAACAATCAGTTCCAGTATATTCCACAACAAAGGAAAAATATGTGGTAGCTGCAGAAGTGATGAAGGAGATTGTGTGGCTCAGGAAAATACTTGAAATTTTGTAGGAGAAACAAGTGAATTCTACTCCTCTTCTAGTTGAAAATAATTATACAATCAAGTTGGCCAAGAATCCAAGATTCCATGATTGAACTAAGATCATTGACACAAATTATCACTTGATTTGATGTCATGTAGAGGCCAAGACAATTCACTTGAGACAGTGTTCCACAAATGAGAAAATTGTGGACCCACCAAAGCACTTGGAAGGGAAAATTTTAAAAAGTTTAGAATGATGCTTGGACTCACACACAATCCTTGGTATTGCATTATTGTAACAATAATGTACATATGAAGAGTTGTAAGTGATAGGAAGAGTATCCTTTTAGGGAATACCAACAATCATTTGTATTGTATTTATTAACCTATCATGTTAATGAAAAACACATCAGTGTGGAGTTACCTTTTCTTCCAATGCCTGACCTCACATAGTTTCATGTTATTTATTCATGCAATAATTGGTGGATGGTTTACAAGTCTTTTCATTATCATTTTCCATATATTCATTATGTTTCTTGTTGATTTAGAGTTGGTATATTGCAACTATTGTAAAATTGTTGCATGCTTAAACATTTTGTCTTATCATAGAGCTCTTATGTGCACTTTTGGAATGATGTTGTGGATGCTTTTCTTATTTTTGTGGATGTTTCATGAAACTAGGGTTTCTTCATTCATAATGACTTGGTCTAGTAAGTGTTGTTTTCCAAGTGGTCTCTCTCTCCCAACGACTTGTGATAGATTTTTGGATTTGCATTTACATCTTCAAGTCCTTCACCATCAAAGTACTATATTATTTTACCTAACTGCACTATTTATTGTTATTTTGATCATTTCAAATTGACCCCTTTCACCCATTACATGATTTAGATAATTACATGATTTTTTGGTACAAGTTGCAATCTCTTTCGATCAACAATACATTTAGTTACAACTAGTCCTATAAATATTTTGAAATAAATACACATATCATATAACTTTGTCAATATTTATATCTGATCATGGAATATTGCAAAGACATCATAATGTTTCAATGACAATAATTCCATCTAGTACCTATGGAAATTGATGATGTTGGTGTTGGTGTTGTTTCTCCCATGGAAAATCAAATTTCAACCATGTTTTTACTCAAAAACGATGCATAAAATTTTTATTGACAACATTTCCATTGAGGGAAATTTGGATGAATAGTTTTCCAAGTTACATATAGACTATAACACTCATGGTCCTTCCATGTACAATACATTAAATATTTTCATGGTTTTTCCACTAATATTTCTTAGTGCAATCTTTTGTTTCATAGATAAAATCAATGGGTTAGCAAGGTGCGAGGGTTGGTATGTTCCACTCATTATGTTATACCTTTCCTTCACACATACTCTCAACCTATCCACTTGAGATAGTAGGTAGAACCATTCCCAAAACCATGAACCATAATCTTGTTGTCCAAAAATATAACTCAACATTAAGACATGATCCTTTGGGTTCTCATACTTCAAATCATTTATGACCTACTCAATTTTAATATCTCATTTGTTTATCAATGTCTCTAACTTATCAGTCAACCATATCAACTATGAAACAACCATTTCCTTGAAGTTCTTCTGACATTGTACCTATGTTTCCATTATTATTTTGAATACCTATCATTTCATTTATGTGCCAATCAAGACTGCCATTCCGACGTTAGGATTCCATATCATTATGGTTTTTTCAAAATAGGATTTTTCTATTGTAGTAGGAAGGTGATCTATTGGTAGGATTCTATTTAGAAGTTTTAGGATCATCATCACATAAATCTTAGAAGAATCCATCAGATATTGGATAAAGAAGAATACCCATGATATTCCAATGGAAGGAACTCCTATCCAAATACTAAGACTTGTAAGGGTAAGACATGATAAGGAATATGAGATGATTTATTTTATAGTGAAAAGGAATGCAATTTAAATGCATGCATGATTTTTACTATAATCAATAAAAAGGTATGTATTTTTTTATTATAGTGGTAGGATATGGATGAGATGATTTTTTTATGGTAATTAGATAATTCATAATTAGTAATGTATAATTTTTTCCTTGGTAAGAAGACATGTAATGGTAATTCATGTATGATTTTTTTATTAGGTTAAGGCATGTTTATTCATGTTATGAGGTCAAGACATGGGATGCCATGCATGGTTATGTCAATTAAACATGTGATTAAGAAAGTGATAACACAATTTTTTATATATAAGATTGTGACATGATAGAAGAACATAAAATGAGTAGACATAGGTAATAACTTTCATAATTCATAATGTAAGAGTTATCCGATAACTTGATTATTAAACATGGGATGACAAAGTTATAATATAAATGGTAAGTCACATAGGGATTTCTACATTGTTTGGCGATATCATGATTTGCTAATACATGTGAGGGTATTGAGCTATGATATGGATAAGTATTTATAGAAATGACATGATATGATATGAAAAACCTAACATCATAAGCAATGGGTCCATTTAACTACATTATATTATTTAGATAATTACATGTTAAGGTATATTTTGCATGGGATTCAGACAATCTCTTATAGAATTAGTCATGTACCCATTGATCATGTTTTGATGGAAAAGAACAAAATGACAGATGGATTTCCCAAGCCTAGATGATTGTTGGACATCAGTAATAATTCAAATTTCACCATCCTTCATTTTCTTGATAGTTGTTCATTGACATGTTATTTATTTAGAGGGGAATATTTGGAACATTTTTGAACTGTTTTTGGAGAGTCATATTGGAAATTTTGTGGGGTTTTTTTCTATGCTTGGGAATTGGATACTAGAATTGTTTTGAATAGATTCTAAGAGAAAAAGATGGAAATGGAAGCTTCTCGTCATAACTAAAAAAGGTGGAATTTTTAGCATTATCATCATAGTCATCATTAGTGAACATCAATATAAACAAACAATACAATTCATAAAACATGTTCCATGAAATGTATGTATGTGTGTATTCAAAATCATTTTAACTATACATTTTTAACAAAATCACACATTGTTCCCAATATACAAAATGATAGAAAGTGACCAAACATGGAAAAGTAAAATATGGTTCCTTAGATAAAAAATGATAGTCATTTGTCACTCATTGACCACATCCACCCTCACAACTATCATGTGCATCCTGGAACTTGATCTTTCTTGTCTTATTTGAAGCAACACCTCGAGTGGTTTTGTGCCTGAACGATGTTTGTCACTCCAAAGGTTGGAAAAAACAACAAAATTCTTATAATGTTTTTTACACAATGCATGAGCATACTTAAAAATGATACGTTATAAATCAAGCTAAGAAAACTTATCATAGATTATATTGAAAATTGCAAGGGTGTTTCCCTTTTCTGTGACCCTAATCTTTAAGCAATGCCACCTTGCAACAATTACAAGGATTAAAGCATGAAATTTAAACAAAAATGCATAAAATCATTTACATTTATGAAACATAAAATTCATAAACAAATGATCTCAGCATGAATAACTCAGGTGTAACATACCCACTATAATTCTCGGTTTAACTAATGCATAAGGTAGATATTAATGTGGCTATGGCCAAGCAATGTAAATGCGAAATGCATTTTCTGAATTGTAAATAAATATAGTGTAATACTAGCTACTAGAATATGGAAAGATATGGGAGATGGTTAATACAGAAGAGAGGGGGAGTTCCTAGAGAGTACCCAAGAGGGGTCCAAAGAGAAATAATTTATGGGCATTAATTCAAACCCACATTTCTGAATTTTATTATCATTTGGGGAAAAAAAATATTTTCTCGTTGAGTGTATGAGAGATCAATCATTGAATATATGTCATAGGGTGGGTGTGAGAGTCACATCCAATAGTTAATAGAGAGCATGGAGCTGAATTACAATCAATGTTGAGTAGAGTGAGCAGTCAACTGTCTTGGGGAAATAGAGGAAAATTGTATGGGTAGTTACAGATAGTTTTAGACATTCATTTTTTACATGAACAACAATAAAGAACATGGGAGAAGAGATTGAGAGCTATAGAAACAATGTTGGGTGATTTCTATAGCATGCTAGAGCGTTTCTGGAACATTTTGGAGCTGAAAATTGGAGAGTTGGGTTGTGAGGCATGAAGAGTGAACTCCTAGATGACTTGCACTGTATCAACAAGTGTGTGTTGTTGAATGTTTTGGTAGTTTTTCCCTATAGTGAGTTCCCTTGAGTTCTTAGCTTAGATATTCCTTGTTACCTATTCCATATAGACCCTCATAAACAAATGGGATGCCCAATGGATTGAAATCAATGAAGGGGTACATTCCCTGGGTTGGGAAGGTCAGGAGAAAGAGAGCCATAGGAAATTCAAGATATTTGTAAGAGAGAACCAGTGGGTTGTGTGATATTGAGTTATGAAGGGACTGTGAGAGGCACCCTTGTTTTGTTTAATCCTAGCCCCAGCTCATGGGTGACTTGTTGTTGAGATTTGGAACAATAGGTCTATGGTTGGGTGGAATGTCCTTCCCAAGTAGTTGGTTGTACAAACTCTTTTTTAAAGATAAGTGTTATCTATTTTTTCGAGTTATTTATGAGTTCATGGATGTGCAATTACTCTCTGAATTATAATGGTTTATATGTTTTTATAAATGTTTTATCAGTTTCATTCATGCTTGTTTAGAGTGTTGTAGATGAATTTAATTATGTCTATAATAAATTAGTCGAAAATGTGTTTAAATCATACTTGGTAAGTTACAAGAATTGATTATAAAAAAAAATGGTTTTATGTGTTTTTCCACATAGTAATGTTCCCTGGTTAAGTTGGGGGACATTACAGAATGGTATCATAGCTCAAGGTTCAACATTGAGCTTGTATGGGCCATGAGCTAGAACGAATTGAGCATATTTGTGGTTGCAGATTTCATCTTGTGACGAATTTGGGGGGGAAAGAGTAAACATAAGTGAAATCCTCAAATTATGAGCATATTTTCGATTTTGTGTTTCATAGCAGTCAAAGAAGGTAATTTATGGCACCGAGTTTCAGGTTACAGAGTTGATTTTGGCCTAAAGTGTCGAAATCCTATAAGTTTCGTGGAAACTATGAACTTTATTAATCGATGACACAGATTAATTCGACCTTGAGAATCAATGGTCAAGATTCAGTCACAGGAGGTTCAAGCAAGGCATTCCCAAAAGGCTTGTTTGGGAAAAAGTTTTTAGAAAGACTTAATATTTGGACATAAGGTTGAGTTTGAAGAAAGGATTCTGAGGACACAAGCCTGAAATTTCATATCCGTTGATCGACATTTTTCATAGCTATTGGATTTCTTGGAAAGGTAGAATCAGAAAGACTTGTTTGGAAGGCTTGGGGAAGGGTAATTTCACCTTCCTAGGGAGTCAGTCCAACTCAGGTAGCTAGTACACATTTTTGGGAGCCCGAGATGATCGTGGTTGTTGAGGAGACCAATTATTGACTGTCTGATCTATTGAACAAGTATGTTGTCTTGGAAGGGTCGAGGGCAGAGGATAATTCCATGTCAAAGAAAATGTCATTAAGAGTGGGAAAATCAAAGAATGACACGTATCATTTGAGTTTAAGTCTTTGGAAGTAGGCTATTAGAGGGTTCATTTGGGAAGGTTTTTTATGGGAAGGTACGACATAGATAAATCGATAAGCTATCGGACCTTAGAGTTTGGAAAGGTTGTGAAACATGGCAATTTTTGTTTCAGATGGAGGGTTTATGATAAGAGGAGTTTGACAGTGTTTCATGTTGTGGACTTTTGAGAGTTCGCATACCTAGAAATTGAAGCTTCCTAATGGGAAGGTTCTGAAGAAGAGTTCTAATAACTCTGTGGAGGTCTAGATACATCTTTGTAAGGCTAGGAAAATCAACGATTGTGATTGATCCTGATTTTGTGATCAACATTTTTTATCTAAAGACTATTATAGTAGTAAATTAATGGATTTTCCATGAAAATTTCCATTTTTTTATGGTCTTCATATTCCAGGGCATTTTTTAGGGCGTAAACAACGTTTTTAGAAAAAAAAAATTGTATGAAATTGTTTTTCCTTCCAAGACACAAGTTTCTGCTTCTAAAATGATAGAGCTCAGAGAGAGATTTCAAGCAAGATAAATCTTTCACCAAACAAAGCTTGTATGAGGGAGTTACAACCAAGATAGTCAAGGGTACACTTTAGTACTAGATTTATTTTAGAGGGCATAACTCCTAGCTCAGAATTTGGTTTGGGGCCCAAGAGTAGTCTATGGAAATATCATGGACTCTAGAAGTTATCCATGGAGCCAAATTTGAGTTCTGGGTATCTAAAAATGTGTTGGGAGAGAAAGAGAATACATGTAGCATGTAAGGATATAAAAGGGAAAATGGTCAAAACTTATGAAGACCATAAATTTATGCTCGAATCTTAGAATTGAGAAAATAAATAGTCAACGGAAATTTATTGAGGAAGAGAATCCATCTATTAACCCAGAAAATTAATTTGAGCAGGAAATTTTACAATCAACTCAAATGAAGATGTCCGATGGCATTAAAGGGAAGAAAAAATTATGATTTATTTTCCAAATTGTGTATGTGTTTATTTTCACCTAACATAAATTGTTTTCATGCACATTCTCTGCAAAATTAGAGGTTTAGAGAAGCAGTTTTGTTTCTATATGAGAAACATAGTAATGGAAGATTCCCAAGGGTCCTACAGTCATGAGGAAGAATTCATAGGTCTACATGTCAACATGGAGAATATTGAGACTGAGTCAAATGGAAGAAGGGACAGGTAAGAGACTGTAACTATGAGAAGCCTGCATAGGGAAGTGCAGAGTTATAGAGATGATAATGAAAATATTATGAAGGATTAGGAAGATATACTTTAGAGCTTGAACATGTTGTAGAAGCGATACAATAAGGAATTTGGAACAAATTCTAAAGTTAGTGCTAAAAAAGTGAGAGAATCCAAATCCCATAATAGAAGGGATGGGAATGAGAATTATAGGCATTCAAGGAGTAGGAGAAGACACCATCATTCCCTAGAGAAATCCACTAGGAGATCTCATGCTAGTTCATGGATAGGGAGTATCCCAAGTGTTCCCCATGTTAGGAGACATGGGAGAAGGCCCAAGGGATACATATTACTAGGTGAACTGAGGAATATCAAGAAAAAAACTTTCAATGGCGAGCACAGGAAGGGAGAAGAGGTCGAGGCCTAGTTGTTGGAAATGAAGAAATATTTATGGTTGTATGATTACCCCTCCATGGTAGAAACAAGAATTGAAACCTACCACTTGCAATGAAAGGAATCCATGTGGTGGGATTAGCTTAAGCAAGCCAGGCATATTGATAAGAAGAGGGTCTCATGGAGGCAGTTGAAAGTATATTTCCAAGATAAATATGTATATGAGCATTACTATGAGATGAATATGAAAGAGTTATTTTAAATCGATTTGGGAAGCATGACAATGGGTGAGTATGAGAAGAGGTTCTTTAAATTGTTGAATTATGTTGAATTCCTAAAATATGAAAAGGTTAAAATCCAAATGTTTCTTAGTGTACTACCCTCCTTGTATAATTAAAATATACAATATGATAACCTCGAGACTTTGGAGGAGATCATAAAGAGAGAAAGGCATCTCTATGATAAGAGAAGAGGGAGGACAATCTTTCAAAAAACTTGTAATGACAAGATGAAAGGAAAGAGGGAGAAAAGAAAGAACGGTTTTAAGCCACCCTTTTTCAAGAATAACTCTCAAGAAAATCAACAAGGCCAGTCATACGAAAATAAATAAAAGACAATAGATTATTTTAGGAAAATTCCAAGTCAACAATATTTACAATGTTGGGGATGTGAGGGGAATCACTTGTACAAGGATTTCCCTCACAAAGGATTAAGAATGAGCATTGCCCACAACATTCAAGAGGTTAAAATAGTGGAATATATGGGAGGAAGCATGCCAAGGATTTATGCATCCTTGGACAACAATAAAGCACAGTGTCAATTCCCCATGATCGAAGCGAAAGGTAAGATTGATAACAATCCCATAGAAATTTTAATTGATTCTAGAGATAGCCATAGTTACATAAAATATAACATCATTGAAATATTTCACATGCAAAGGAGTAAGCATGAGAAATGTTGGTTATTTCAATTAGCCACGGGGGCTAAGAGAAAGATCAATGAGATGGTTAAATATTTTTAGAAAGATATGAGTGGGCTCAGTGCAAAGGTAGATGTGAACATTATACCTTTTGGTTCATATGAATGTCTAATTGGCATGAATTGGTTGAAAAAAAACACCATGTTTTCCTAGACTATTACAAGAAGACAATAACTTGTCTTGATGAGAAAGGGAAACAAGGAAAGATTCAAGGAATTCTGAGAGTTACAGCTATTAGAGAAATTTCATCCATTCAGTTGAAAAAAACGTTTTAGGAAAGGATGTCAAATATTTGCATCCCACATCGAAGAGAAAGCTAGTGATAAAGTTGCAAGTATTGAAGACTATCTGGTCTTAACATATTTTGAAGATGTTTTTAAGGAGATCCCAGGATTTCCACCAAAGAGAGACATTGATTTATCTATTGATTTGGTGCCAGGTGCTTCCCAAGTGTCCAAGACACCTTAGAGAATGTGAACACCATAAAAGAAATAATTATATATGCAGCTAGAAGAAATTTTGAAGAAGGGGTATATA
This sequence comes from Picea glauca, assembly GCA_000966675.3. Lineage (NCBI taxonomy): Eukaryota > Viridiplantae > Streptophyta > Pinopsida > Pinales > Pinaceae > Picea > Picea glauca. The sequence goes on from JZKD02S0492953.1 coordinate 914,201, forward strand.
TGCCTAAGTGTGTCTCCTTTGGGAGCTCCAATTCATTTTTTGAAGAATAAATTTGGAACCTTAAGGTCGTTTATTGATTTCAGAAAGTTGAATAAGATCAATATAAAGAACAAGTGTCCCTTGCCAAGGATTGATGAATTATTTAATCAACTAAAATGTGGAAGAATATTTTCTAAGATTGACTTGAGGTCAGGCTATCATCGACTGAGGATGAAAGAAGAATATATCATCAAAACAACATTCAGAACAAGGTATGGGCATTATGAATTCAAGGTATTGCCATTTGAACTATCAAAATCCCCTGTTGTTTTTATGTGTCTAATGAATGGAGTGCTCAGGGAGTACATGGACAAGTTTGTAATTGTTTTCTTAAATGATATTATCATCTACTCTAAGTATGAATAGGAGTATGAGGAGCATCTAATAATGGTGCTAAAATTTTTAAGGGAGCATAAGTTGTATTCCAAGATAATTAAGTGCATATTTTATCAAAAGAAGATCCAATACTTTAGGCATATTATTTTATAAGATGGGATAAAAATTGATCCCAAGAATATAGAGACCAACTGAGGATGGACAAGGAAAAGAAATGTCATGGAGGTCAGATCATTTATGGGTATCACGGTTTATTACCGATTATTCTTAAAAGGGTTTTGAAATATTTCAAGCCCAATCACTTCATTGCAAAAGAAAGGAGTGAAATTCAAGTGCAATCAAAAATGTGAAGAGGGTTTCCATTAGTTGAAAAACATGTTGACAAGTCCTCCCATATTAAATATTGTGGATCCTGATGACGAATTTGTAGTGTGCACCGATGCGTGCAAGAAATGGCTCAGTGGAGTCCTCAGTCAAAATTATCATGTGGTATGTTATTAGTCCCAAAAATTAAAAGAGCATGAAATAAATTATGCTAATCATGGTCTAGAGTTAGCAACAATTGTACATGCATTAAAAATGTGGAGACATAACCTCATGGGGAAGAGGTTTGAGCTAAGAACATACCACTATGGTCTGAAACATTTATTTGGGCAGCCCACACTAAATGCTAGGCAAACTAGATGGTTAGAATTTATTAGTGAGTATGAATTTGAAATTAAACATATCAAAGGAAAGGAAAATTAGGTGGTTGATGCGCTCAACATAAGAGCTCATGAAGTGCATATTTCATCAATCATCATGTACAAAAAATATTTAAAAGATAAATTCTTGAAACAACAAATTTAGATCAGCTTTATTTGCAAATAAAAGAAAAATTACAATGAAACAATTTACAATAGAAATTTAGAAATTATGAAACAAAAGAGGACGAGATCCTCTTGTAGAAGGGCAAGGTGTATGTGTCAAATTTTTTGGAGCTGAAAAATATAGTGCCGAGGGAAATTCACAATGTGCCATCTGTTGGGCACCTGGGATATCGGAAATCCATTATAGTTGTAAGGAGACAATACTTTTGGCCAAGAATGAATAAATAAGTGGCTAAATACATAGCTCATTGTCTAGAGTGCTTGTTGGAGAAGGCTAATTTTAGGTACAAGACAAATTTTTTGGTGGATAGTTGGAGTGTGTTCCAGGAAATGAGGAGAAAGCAATGTGATAGAAGGAAACAAATGAAGCGCACCAGGAAATAAGGAGAATAACCATAGATTCAAAGCACAGAATGAAGAACATCTGTGCAAGGAGTTACTATGTGGACAAACTAGGGTTAGGGTTTTGGTAGTCAATGTAAGGGGTTTTACCCACTTTTGAAGTATAAATATAGGTTGTATGAGGATAGGAGGGTATGTATATTTTTGGCATATTGAGAAGTATCTTGATAACCCTTTTGAGTTTGAGTCGCAGTACTATTTTTTGGTTGACAGGTGTGGAGCTCAGATTGAGTCATTTTTTAGATGTAATTGAGGGTCAATTCACAAGCTGTGGAGCTTGGTGAAATACTGTTCAGGATCACAAAGTATGTCAAAAATTTTATGTAACGCACACAACGCCAGATTTTGATGAAGAATAATAAGAAACATAATGTCTTAGTGGGTGTATCCCAGGGGGGTTTAACCACGGTAAAATCATGTGTTAATGTGTGGAATGTGTCTCTTGTATGTGTTTCAATTCTTATTATGATAAATGAATGAAATAGTAAATGAATGTGTTAAATTTTATTTACAGCATGCAACAAAATAAGTATGAAATTTAAAGTAGAATGAATGAATATGATGGTAGAATGGTAGATATGGTTATCTGAAGTAAAAGAGAATAAATGTATGACATCCCCATGATCCCTATCAATTCCATGACTGCATACATTTGGGTTCTGTAGTCACCCATAAGCCATCTCAGGTGAGACTTCATTGTGCACTCTGTGTGCAGTGTTGTCTTCTGGTTTACTAGAGGGGCCGATGGTTTCTAGGGTTTTGTTCGAGAACTAAGGTAGAACCTGGGCCAACCAATACATCCAACAAATGGGTTTGTTGTAGGTTGGAACTCCGAAGAACAACCAGGAAGGAATCTGATGAGACAGTCAATGAATATAAATGGAGTGGTAGAAAGGGATGTTCATGCCATGGAATCCTACTAAGAAGGACAATGAAAGATGGTTGGAGATAAGGTAGCCCGATTTTGTGCAGAAAGATAACATAAGTTCTAGGTATACACTGCACCAGTATTTACAGAGGTATGCATTTAATGATTTGCATGAAGTTTTTTTTTTATTTCTCATAGTTGTTACAAGAGTGGATATTGAGGTTGAAGGATACTCATTCAACTAATCGGATTCGACAAGTAGATTGGACTACTGAGAACATTGCACGGTTGGAAAGGGTTAATAATAAATTCACACACATAATGGATTTCTGGTTAGACAGTATTATTGCAAGGTTTATTACAGAGTTTGCAATTGATACAATGAAGTCATATACTACTACAAAGAAAGATTTATTTAAGGGACCCAGAGGAAGGTACATTAGATCTCTTCACATGTTCATCAAGATATTATTACATGATAAAGGAGTGATGAAAATGGAGTCAGACAACTAAATCACTCTACGGACATGGGGGAACTCAGGGAATCACTAAGGAAGATATGAGATATGAAGAAGGCTTTGGAGAGAGGCCAAAATAAGGAATCAATAGACCCAATCATGATGGATGAGTAACATACCAAGGAGATATTGAACAGAGCGGGAGTGATGTGAAACGAACGACCTTACCAGTATAAAATCAATAGTAAGAAGAGTGAAGTAGCCAAGCGATAGGGCTTGGACAATGATAAGGAAGAGGAATAGGATATTTTTGCGATAGGGAAGATTGAGGAAATCCTACGCACTGCATATGAGAGGAAAACTAGAGCTCAAGGTCCTGGTGTAGAAGAAGGCTCTCCATTCCAGATCTGAATTAGTGTGGAACCCATGACCCCATGTGTGACTAAGACATATGAAGAAGAAAAAACTGTTAACCAACAAGTGATTAGTGGTAGAAGGATTTTTACAGGATGTGAGTCCAATGGAAATTCAAGCAGAAGTATAAGTTCGACAAGAAGTAATTAGGTATCTACAACACATGGAGGTGGTAGAAAACCACACTTTACAATGGAAGGAGTATATTCAACTATTAGATTACCATATTTTTGAGGAAAAGGGTCAAAGGACCCAGAAAAGCATATGTTCATTTGTGAAAAGATTTGAGCACATAATAAAATTATGGATGAAGATACAAAGGTTGCGTAGTTGGAAATAACATTCAGAGACCATGCATTAGATTCCATGCATTAGATTAGTATATGGGTATCACAATAAATAATCCAACTAGAGGAACTACAACTGGTGCAGATGTAAAGAATCAATTAATCAATGAATTTCAGAAACCAAGCTCAGAAGATTAGTTTATGAACGATATGATAGAAATCAAATGAAATCCAGGTGAGTTAGTTTGGGAAGTTGATAAAAAATTCAAGAGGTTAAAAGGTAAGTTGAAGTAACCTAATACTAATATGAAAAATAGACATTTATTTGTGAATTCATTGTTACCACACTTGAAGTATCCTTTGAGGCAGTAGAAATTCCAAAGTCGGGCTAAGGCTTTACAAGAATCCTTGCAATTGGAGGAAAAACAGTACAAACATACAAATCTAGTTGTGGAATAGATGAGAGCAGATCTAAAGAACCCAAAATTTTAGTTAAATCATAATAAGGGAAAGGAAAAGAGGGAATATGTCTCGTGTATATTATGCATAACATAAGGGCATCACAAGAATGAATGTCCAACATTTTTGCAGTACGTGAGAGTAGGTATGCCAAATTATATATCTTCAGGAAGACCATGGTGTGAGATATGTAAAACACATGGAAATGATCCTTATCATTTTCCCATGATGCAAAAGTATTAAATAGTTCACAAGACTACATTTTGTAATTTTTTCAAGTAAGTTGGACATGTAGATAAGAACTATAGAACTTTGGAGATAATGAAGGAGAGGATTTTGGATACATATAGGGTGCAGGATGAACATATGACAGGACAACCTGCACAAAAGTTTGCAACCCAACCATAGTATAACAACACATAGAAATTTCAAGCACAACCATAGTATAATAATGTGCAACAGTTTGCAGCGCAACCACAATATATTAATGCACAGCCATAGTACAATCAAGTACCTCAGTATAATACACAATATGGAGATAACCAAGGAAATAGAGGAGGATTCAAAGGAGGAGGTCATGGAGGAAGAGGATTTGGTGGTGAAAGAGGACCAATAGTATGTCATAATTTTTAGAAACCTGGACACTATGCAATAGATTGTCCATATCCACTTGCAACATGTATGTATTGTCACATAGTAGACCATGATATAAAAGACTATCTAACACTGTTGAAAAAGATATAGGACAAGAGGAACTAGAATAACCAGAATGTGCAATAGATTGCTATGGAAAACATAGAAGAGGATGGGAAGAAGATCCATATATATACTAGACGAGTATCTAAGACTATATTAGATGCAACAAAGAAGAATCAGGACCAACACAAGTGGGTCAGGAAGAATACAACACAAGAATAGAAGTTTGATGCACACAATGAAAAGGAGACATTCAAATAGGCCAGACATGATATTTTAAAGGAGAATATTGCATCTACTTCAGGAAAAAAACCAGGAGATGAAATACCAATGTTTGACATGCCTCCTTTATTTAATCAGACCAACAAGGATCATTCTACAAAAAAGGTCAGTAATTTAATAAATTTTTTGGTATCTTTTGTAAAATTGTTGAAAACTTGAATGATAAGTCATATCTTCAAGTGTTACAAATTCTATATGAAAAGTGAAATTATGGGGAAGAAGTGGTAAATACATGTAACCAGGTCTGTAAGAAGAGAAGATCAAGTAGGAAATTTAGGTTGAATGAAAACATTAGACATTGCAATATGGGGGGTATTATATTAGACTTAGGGTCTGAAGTAAATGTTTTTCCTAAGAAGACATGAGAAGTCATGGGGGTCTCAGACAATTGGATTAGGTTGATGGGAAGTTGGTATGGATTGTTGGTTTTCATTGATTTCAACCATTGGAGAGTGATATTGTAGATTTATGTCAACCCTTAGTGATTGATGTCAACCCTTGGAGAAAGTCCGGTAGAAAATTCCGGTAGAAAAAAGGTTTGGGTAATGGAGCCAAGGTTGTTTCATATATAATGGTATGAGTTTTAATATATTTTAAGGTAATAATATTCTATATGGATAGTACATATCATTCGATTTCCGTTGGTATGTGGAACGTCACATAACTCCTCATGGTTAGGGAGTTATGGCCATGAGAAGTTGGAGAACCTAAGTTTGGGTAATGGACCCAAGTTTGTTTGATGGATAATGGTGTGAGTTTTGATATATTTGTAGTAAATACTACTCTATATGGATAATACATGTCACTCCATTTCTAGTGGTATGTGAAACGTCACATAAATCCTCACGGTTAGAGAGTTATGGCCATGTGAAGTTGGAGAACCCTCATGAGTCATCTAGAAGCCCCAAAAGGTCAAAGTAGTCAAAGTGGTTTAAGAGATTTTAGAAGGTAAATAATAAAGTGAAGTTATGAGTGTACTATAAGTCAAAGTGAATACAAAATAAATTATTTGAATAATAAATTTAATGGAGAAATTAGAAGTGGGTTAACCCTAAAATAAGGAAAGTGGGTTAAGATGGTTAAAAGGTAACCCCTTGAGGAAGAAACATGAAAGTATAAATAAGAGGAAAGGCTCTCTCATTTTAGTCACACTTGATAATATAGAATATATACAGGTGATTGAGGTTACCAAAGGGTATATAAGCCTAATTTCAGAGGGAAGGTGAAGTAAAGAAGGTCGAAATTGAAGGGAGGATAAATTATTTTGATGATGCTTTCTATGGTATGTTATTTACAGGTCATCTCATGATTTTCACAATAATGTTTTTTCTAGAATGATTCAGACCATGAAATTGGGAGGCCATTGAGGTAACATATCCAAGTAGTTGTGGTACAAATTTCATCTTGTGGATTTCTCTATTTTGGAGTTACACTCCGTGGAAAATAGGGTTTGTGGTTAGTCCTGAAACTAGTCTAAAATAGGTGTTTCGGGTAAAAACATAATAAATTCTTCATAACTGATCCAAATTTAGTAAGACCAAATGTGTTGGTTAGAGTAACTTCTTTAGTATTCTATGTACAATTTTTAGATCCATACAACAAATATTTTGTGTGGGGAACGCTCTACAAGTTCGCTCTCTAGAATATGCCAAAATTCAACAAGGTATGCCATTTTTGCTATAACTTCTTTTCTAACAGGTTCCAAGTAGTGAAATATGGAGGAATTGCGCAAAAGACAGTGAAGAACATTGTGTAAAATTTTCAGATATTTATTCATTACAGGTACATAGTTATGATTATTGCAAGTTAGGGTTTTTGACTAATCCAAAATTAGTCATATGAAACTAAACTAAATTTTGATGAAAATGCTAGTCTCTTGTTGTTAAAGTTAAGAAATGTTTGTAGGTATGTGATCATATACACCAGGTCTATTATAGAGTTACAAATCATATTTGGATGATGAAATTGATGAGGGATTTTGGTTGAGGTGCATGTTGGGTACATGGTTGGGACAAGTAGTTGATGAATTGACACATACATGAGGTGTATAGTTGATGATGTTGGTACATCTTGATGAGTCATAGTTTATGTGTATTTGATACATGATTGGTACATACTTGGAACATGGTTGGAGGAACTTTTTAGTAGTATTGTTGACACTTGGTTTATGGATGATGTAGCATACTTGTATTAGTATATTATTAGAATGACATATTGATCTTGGTGATGATTATGAGTTGTTGTGTTATGCTTGGTTGATGCACATCTTTGAGAGTTGTCTTGGTGAGTAGATCTGATTTGGTTGATAAGATTGATGAGACAGGTTGTTGTGATAGATTGTTTGGATAGGTTGTTGTGACATATTATTTGTAGAGGTTTGGTGCATTATTGATGCACTTCTTCATGGTACAAGTTGAGGTACATGTTTGTGCATGGTTGATGCACTTGTTTATGGTACAGGTTGATTACATGTTATTTGGTATAGGTTGGTGCATGGTTGATGCACTTGTTTATGGTATAGGTTGAGGTACAGGTTGATCCATGGTTGATGCATGGTTCAAGTTATTGGTATAGGTTGTTTGGTGCAGGTTGATTGGTACAGGTTTACAACAATATATCTCATAGTGATGGTGTGACAGTGGTTCCAACATTTTAATTCTACATCAGGGTTGTTAGACGAGGAAAGGAAACGTGGTTGTAGCCACCTTTCAATTGTAGCTGGATAACATAGGGGGTCATAGCCTCCTTCTGGTTATACCCAGAGAATTGTGGATATGGATCTTCCCTTGGGTTTTAGCCTGAGAAATTAGGGGGTTGGAGCCTCCTTCCAGTTGCAGTTGAAAAAAAAATGGAAGTTGGTACTTCCAATGAATGTAATTCTTAAAGACATATAAGAAAAATCATTTTGTGGTTTTTTTCTATTTTGGGTTTCCACGTAAAACACTGGTGTACTGTGTATGTATGCGATTGCTCATTTGTTCATTGTTTATTTACTCTGCAACTATTGGATGATAATGCTACATTGATATAACACTTGCATTTTATGGTGAAAAGGGATTAAATTGGTCTATTACTAATTCACCCCCCTCTTAGTAATCCAATAATTGGTATCAGAGACGGTTGCTTCAAGAAACAATTTAACCATTGGAAGGAAATCATGGATTATTCTGAGAATAGAGTACCAATGTTTAATGGTTAGAATGGTTTTAATTATGAGATGTGAAGCAAAAGGACAAAAGTATTTTTATAGGCACAAGGACATTATATTTGGCTATCAATTGTTACAGGATATGATAGTTAAAAAAGGGAAAAGATTGCATCCAAGAAGTAATTGAAGAAGAATAACAAAATAACAATGGATTTCATCTAGGAAGGATTACCTAATTCGGTATGAGAAAAGGTTGGTAAATGTTCAACAACCAAAAATCTTTGGGATAAGTTAAATGACATATATTCTTCACCCATCACAGATTCAGAAAATGCCAAAGAAGATGTAGATACAAATCAAGAAGAATTATGTTCACCATGTCAAACAGATTCAGAAGATGAAGAGTACATAATCCCTAGAGAATTGATTAGTGCTTTAAATGAACTAAGAGAAGAAAACAAATCACTCAAGAAAGAATTTATGAAACAAAAGGAAAGTGTTCACATTTTTTAAGAAGCCCAATAGGTCATCGAGAACTCAAGAACTCAGCTAGAAGAAGCTAGAAAGATCGAAGATAATCTTGAATATCAAAAGCAGTATTTGGAAGACAACATAGTATCACAGAAGGAAGAATAAAAAACGAGAGAGAAGATATTGGTAGATCATCTTAAGGAAAGAACTAATGATCTAAACTATCTTGAGGCAAAGTTTGGTCAAGAAGAGAAAGGACTTGAAGAAGAAATAATTACATTAAAAATTCATCTTGAAGAAGTGAAAACAACAGAAGATGTTAAGAAGAATAGGTTAAGAAGTTTGAAGAATAAGTTGTCATATTGAGAAGTAAAATCGTCAATCTCAAAAAGAATGTTGAAGATACAATACATCCACATCAGTTATAGATAATAAAGAGAAGCACTCAAGGTTGCTAGAAAAGAACAATGAAGAAAATATAAAGAGTTATGCAGAAGTACTCAAAGGAAGGAATCATGGTCACTCAGAATTTAAGAACACTATTGAAGCTACATCTTCAAGAAGACCATTCATGTTCAATTCACAAAGAAGCTTCAATCATGATCATGATCAGTCGAGGAAGAAATTCATAAGGAATACACCACAAAGAATATCATTCACTCCCAGGTATGCAAATTTCATTTATGGCAATTGTTTTTATTGTACTAATTTTGGACATAAGGTTGCAGATTGCAGGAATTATAAATGAAATTTTCAAGAAAAAAAGTGCATATGTGGCCCCACGTAACATTTAATGTTACAAATCTCATAACTATGGACACATAGCTAGTGATTGTAGAATCATGATCGATACTTCCATGAAAGAGAACAATGAATCGAATATAAGAAAGTATGGATAAGAAAACACGAAGAATGGGTGAACAAAGACCAGGTCCCAGAGATCGCAAGATTGACGATAAAACGAGATGAAGAAAATTCTACAGAGAAAAAGAAAGATGTCAGATACAAAAAGGTTTGGAAAATAAATGAAAGAAAAGAAGGAAAGGTAAATAAGGAACAAATTCAAGAGATTGTACTTTTAGGCATTGTAGTGAAAGATGAATCCACAGAAATAAAGAAATAAGTCATAGCTCAGATAGATGGTGAATCTACCAATGAAGATGATGATAAATACACATTAGAGAAGGAATTTTTTTGCAACATATAGCTTAGAGACTCCCAGGTAATATGAATATTAGACAGGGGGAGTCTATGCAATAGTTGTGATAGAACGAAGATTCATCCTTCAAGCAACTTGTAGAGTTTGAGAAGATAGATCCAGATCAGTCAGTTATAAGAAGTACAATTTGATGGATTAATCAAGAATTCATGATAGTATAGTGATAAATGGGTCATCATTATGGATAGTTGCGCAAGTAGAGTCTTGGACATTATGGACGAGAGCATGGATTCATATATTGTTTCAAAGAGTGGTTCAGAGATGAAGGAACATTATCAAAATGGATGATTATTACATAGGAAATGGCTTGAACAATGCTAATAGATTACAAATTGACATATATTTTTTGGACACATGAAGTGCATACAATAGTTCACATTCAAAACAGAGTAATTCTCAGAAACAAAAATGACAAAACTCCCTACGAACTATGGAAAGGAAGCGCAAACAACAACCGCTACATCAAGGTAACTCAAGGTAGTATTTTATTAATTGAAATTTATGTTGATGATATTTTTTTTGGAAGTACTAATGACAGGTTAAGCCATAAATTTGCAAAGGATATGCATAATGAATTTGAAATGTCATTACTTGGAGAACTATCCTTCTTTATGGGTCTTCAGATATGTCAAAGAAACCAAGAAATTTTTATTTCTCAAACTAAGTATATAATAGAAATGCTAAAGACGTTCGGAATGGAAGATTGCAAACCAATTACTGCTCCTATGCAGACCAGTTGCAAGTTGAGAAAAGATGATGATTCAAAGTATATAGACTAGAGGCAATATAGGTCAATGATTGGTATCTTACTATATGTGACAACATGTAGACTAGATGTAATGCAGGAAGTTGGATAGGTGGCACGATTTCAAGAAACACCAAAGGAATCACATGTCTTAGCAGTAAAGAGGATTTCCAGATATCTCAAAGGAACAAAGGAGTTCGGATTATGGTATACAAAAGGAAAGGATCTATCACTTATTGCCTACACAGATGCAGATTGGGCAGGTTGCATTGATGACCGATGAAGCACTAGTGGAGCAGCGTTATACTTAGTTGAGTGTTTAGTATCTTGGATAAGTAAGAAACAATCATCAATATCTGTATCTCCAGTCGAAGCATAGTATATTGTAGCAACAACATGTTGTACTTAGGTTCTATGGATGAAACAAACTTTGAAAGATATATAGGTTGAGTATGATGATCTCATTCCAATCTATTGTGATAATACAACCTCCATCAATATCTCAAATAACCCAGTGATGCACTCCAAGAAGAAGCACATTCCAATAAAGTATCACTTTCTACGGGAACAATTTGTAGAGAAGACCATCAGAGTTGAATATGTGGTCACAAAATAACAAGTGACAAACATATTTACAAAACCTCTTCCAAAGGAAGTCTTTGAGTATTTTCGCCAGAGACTTAGAGTAATTTCTACTCCAAAATGAATGATTTTGAATGTTTATCTTATATGTATTAGATTTAAATGAGGAATCACCATAAAGAGAACAATTCAGGTTGGGGGATCAATTTCATGAAGAGTTCATTCAGGGGGAGTATCCCCAAGGACAGTTCAATTAGGGGGAGCAGCTCTGGATGGAAATATACCTCTTCCATTGATGACAAAGGGGGAGAGATTTATCGTATGCAAAGGTAAATGTCTGGAGAGAGAGAATAAAGACATTTTTCCAAGGGGAGCGATTGTCACAAGGGAAGAATGAGAGATATGAATTTAGAGTGATACCCTTTGTCAAAGGGGGAGATATTATTCATATGAAGGGAGAGAGAATAATCAGAGGCTTATAAACACAAAGAAAAATCAAAGGCATGTAGACAGGGGGACAAGCCCCAAGGAGATTTCAGTCAAGGGGAGCATCCCCAAAGGGTGATACCATTTTCCATTGATTTCAAATGGGGAGAGATATAAACATTGATGAGGAGTATAAGCATGAATGTTATCATGACTAAGTGTTTCCATCAATGTTGGTGTTGCCATCAATGACAAAGGGGGGAATTCTCAGACAACTAGCTTATGTTGATGGACAATTGGTATGTATTTTTGGTTTTAATTGATGTCAACCATTGGAGAGTGATATTTTAGATTGATGTCAACCCTTAGTGATTGATTTCAACCCTTGCAAAAAATCTGGTAGCGAATTTTGGTAGCACAAAGGTTTGGGTAGTGGACCCAAGGTTGTTTCATGTATAATTCTATGAGTTTTAATATATTTGAAGGTAAGAATATTCTAGATGGATATTTCATATCATTCCATTTCTGTTGGTATGTGGAACGTCACATAACTCCTCAAGGTTAGAGAGTTATGGCCATGAGAAGTTGGAGAGCCCAGGTTAGGGTAATGGACCCAAGTTTACTTGATGGATAATGGTAGGAGTTTTGATATATTTGAAGGAAACACTATTCTATATACATAGTACATGTCATTCCATTTCCATTGGTATGTGAAACGTCACAAAACTCCTCACGGTTAGAGAGTTATGGCGATGTGAAGTTGGAGAACCCTCATGAGTCATCTAGAAGCCCCAAAAGGTCAAAGTAGTTAAATTTGTTTAAAAGATTTTAGAAGGTAATTAATAAAGTGAAGTGATTAGTGTACTATAAGTCAAATTGAATACAAATTTTTTTATTTCAATAATAAAGTTAATGGAGAAATTAGAAGTGGGTTAAACCTAAAATAAGGAAAGTGGGTTAAGATGGTTAAAAGGTAACCCCTTGAGGAAGCTACATGAAAGTATAAATAAGAGGCAAGGCTCTCTCATTTTAATTACACTTGAGAATATTGAATATATACAGGTGTATAAGGTAACCAAAGGATATCTAAGCCAAATTTCAGAGGGAAGGTGAAGTAAATAAAGCTGAAATTCAAGGGAGGATAAATTCTTTTGATGATGCTTTCTAAGGTATGTTATTTATAGGTCATCTCACCATTTTCAAAATAACGTTTTTTCTAGAATGATTCAGAGCATGAAATTGGGAGGCCATTGAGGAAACATATCAAAGTATCTATGGTACACATTTCATCTTGTGGGTCGTTGTATTTTTGGATTTACACTCCGTGAAAAATAGGGTTTGTGGCTAGTCCTGAAACTAGTTTAAAACAAGTGTTTCGGGTAAAAATGTCATAACTTATTTATAACATATCCAAATTCAGTAAGACTAAATTTGTTGATTAGAGTATAGTTTTTAGTATTTTTTGTACAATTTTCAGATTCATACAACAAATATTTTGTGCGGGGCACGCTCTACAAGTTCTCTCTCTAGAATACGACAAAATTCAACAAGGTATGCCATTTTTGCTATAACTCCTTTTCTAAGAGGTTCCAAGTAGTGAAATCTGTAGGAATTGCATAAAAGGCACTGAAGAGCATTGTGTACCATTTTCATATTTTTATTCATTAGATGTACATAGTTATGATCATTTCAAGTTAGGGTTTTTGACTAATCCAAAATTAGTCATATGAGACTAAAGTAAAGTTTGATGAAAATGATAGTCTCTTGTTGTTAAAGTTAAGGAAGGTTTCAGGTATGCGATCATATACACTAGGTATATTACAGAGTTACAAATCATATTTGGATGATTAAATTGATGAGGGATTTTAGTTGAGGTACATGTTGGGTACATGGTTGAGACAAGTAGTTAATGAGTTGGCACATACATGATGTGTATAGTTGATGATGTTGGTACATCTTGATGAGTCATAGTTTATGTGTATTTGATACATGATTGGTACATAATTGGTACATGGTTGGAGGAACTTGTTAGTAGTATTGTTGACACATGGTTTATGGATGATGTAGCATACTTGTATTGGCATATTATTAGAAGCACATATTGACTTTGGTGGTGATTATGAGTTGTTGTGTTATGCTTGGTTGATGCACATCTTTGAGAGTTTTCATGGTGATTGATATTGGTGAGTAGATTTGATTCGATTGATAAGATTGATGAGACAGGTTGTTGCAATAGGATTTTTGGACAGGTTGTTGTGACATGTTATTTGTACATGTTTGGTGCATGATTGATGCACTTGTTCATGGTACAGGTTGAGGTACAGATTGGTGCATGGCTGATGTACTTGTTTATGGTACAAGTTGATTACACGTTGCTTGGTACAGGTTGGTGCATGGTTGATGCACTTGTTTATGGTACATGCTCATTACCGGTTGAGGTATAGGTTGATGCATGGTTGAAGCATGGTTCAGGTTATTGGTATAGGTTTTTTGGTGTAGGTTGATTGGTACAGGTATGTTAGCACATATTCTTGTAGAGGAGTGTTTTCCCTTCAGTTTCAGCCCTTGGATGACCAAGTGAGAAGAAGGGGAGCTTATAAAACCCCAAAAATGTGTTTCAACCAAAGTCGGGGCATGTTTTGCTTAGGCGCACAAGTATCGGGACCAGGGAGAGTGCCACTTCGAGAATTTTGAATTTGAGAAAGGCGCATAGAAGATATGGGTCGTCCAATTCTGGGGACATGTGGCATGCAATTAAGAATTTCGTGATTTCAGGGAATAGAATAGTCAAGGGTGTTACACATTATTTTGGTCACTTTGGTGATGTGTCTACAGTGTTGTATTCAGGCTCCCACGAGGACTTCTTTCTTGAGAAAAGTGACTGTTGTCTTCTTCCAAAAAACACATTTTTAAGATGACTTCGCAGATTGCCTATGTTACAGAGTGCAAAAATCCCTCATTCTCATAGGCCACCCACACTTACAATGCGAACTATTCCCAGTCTACTCCATAGATAGGGTGCGAACCTGTTTTTAGGCTTGGAAAGGAGAAGAGGTCACGAAGGTTCTAGAAGGGGATCTTCTAGAAAATGAGTTGGCATTCACATGGTTGGCATCCTACTGACTTCTCATATTTGGTGGGATCATCCTCATCCATGTAACCATCCCTCCTTCTCCTATATATTTAAAGGTTTATCATGGAAAAGGTTAAGCAAGATTGAATGAAGAATTGGTGAAAGAATTGTGTGAAGAACCCTACTTGGACAGAAGCTTGAAGACTCTATTTGGTCTATCAAGAGGTATTGAATCTTCTTCATACAAATGCAGAGAAAGTGTGTGTGTTGGAACCAAGGGTCACTGAAAGGAAGCTTGTGACATCAAGGTGATTAGGTAGTATCTTCTACTTTCATTTAATATAATACAGTTGTGTGTCCCTTTCCCATAAAATCACCATTATTTTATTGCGTAACTCCTTGATCATATGCATAGGTTGAAATTGAATATACTTTTCTATATTCACTTTGGTTGGTTTGTGTTGTCTTGGACCTAACATCACAAGAGCGCCAAAGAGAAGTGGGAAAAATAGAGACCTAAGGAAGTGATATAAAGGTATGTCACTCATTCATTATTATTAGTAGATTCAATGACTACAACTTAGGGAAAGAGTCATGTCCTGTCTTGTTTTTTTCTAGATCCAGGTGGATCTAGGGAGATCTGTTAGTGTCCACACCTACTGATTTATTCGATAACAAAATTGGCGACTCCACTGGGGATACAACCCCTTTTGGTGGTTTTTTCTTATCCATTTTCTCTTAACCTACCATTTTTCATTCCCATCAATCTCTGAGTCTTGAGGAGACCTTTACAAACTCCCTGGATCTAGAAGTTCCCTCAGAAGTTTTTTCTTTTTTCCAAAATTTTCTTGATTACAAACCTTCTCGCATTGGACCCTTCTGTACCTGCGAGAACCACTAAATTTTGCACCCTGTTATTCAATTCAGTGCGAACGTCTCGCATTCTGCCTATGTCTGGCCTGCGAGAATCCTTGATTCTCACACTATACCCCATTGCCAGCCTGCGAACCCACTTGCAAAAATTTTGGATTAAGTCTTTTGTGTCCTTAGATGCCCAAATTTGTTTTTGTGTCTAGGAAGAAATTCTCTGGCCAGTGATTGAATGTTTCTTGACTTCAAATCTCGTGAATGATTAAGCTCTTCTTGATCATGTTTTCTCAATTTTTACCTCTTGACCTTTTAACAACAAGGGTATAATATCTGGTTTTGAAATCCAAGTGCTTGTTTGGTTGGGATCCTTTGATTGGTTTAAAAGTTGAGATCAATTGTTCTTTTCAATTTCTTATTACTTGGAAAATTGTTACCCATGTGCATTTGAAGAGATTGGTCCTATCAGTTTGTTATTTTTGTCTTCATTGAAAGATTGGTTTGGGTGTTTGTTTTGTATTTCTTTTTCGTTGGTTTATTACTTTTTCTTAGTTCCATCCCTGTTGCTTGGTTTCTAATAAAAATTAAAGACATTTTCTTTTTTTTAAGCAACTTGTTATTCGAAAATATTGGCATTCAAGTACTGAAAAAGAACGAAGAGGGAATTTGCATTGTTCATGGTTGTTTGATATTACATTTTAGAGAAGATCATACATTGTAGTTCACATTGTTCCAAAAAACTCCTCTCTCCCTCCTGTAAATAGGATTCAGCGAACAAGAATTTGTCTCATTTATTCCTATTTATGCATTGTTGGGTCAGAGTCTCACACAACATCGGTTTCATTTCTGTCTCCGTTTGAGTAACAACAAACTTTAACAATATTGTGCAATTTTAACTAGTAAAGTTTTCTAGGACTCTTTTACACCAACATTAGCTAGGCTAGAGCTTTGGAATAGGCAGTGAGACACACTCTCCAAAGCACAAAACACACAATAGTATATTGTGATAAGGAGTGTCAAATTCCATTTGTAGCATTTTTTCCTGGGAAGTTCTTCTCACACAAGGGTCAAATCCGAGGTTGCATTGAGATTGACAAAGTTACTCACCCTGCTTTGTTGATATCAGTGTAGAGATTGCACGTATTGTGGGGGTCACTTGAAGGTATACCCACAATGATGAGTGGAAGCCTCTCAAGCTGATTTCGGGCTAGATACCCTACCCTTGCATGTGGATCGGACTGTCGACTATTCCCCCATGCATTATTGTCATTGGTGGTAACCTTAGTGTCCTATCTGCTTAGGTTCTTACACAAGGTGACTGTGAAGGGGTAAGTCTTCACAATACCTGGAATCAATGTTGGCCAGACTCACTCGGGCTCCTTGGAGAGTATACCCACAATTGTGTGTGGGAGCTTGCACCAGGGTGTAAGTCTGTTAAGAAGGTCGTCAACGTAACTTTTCCACCCTAGCCCAGCCCCTTCTTGTCTCATCCCCACAACGTTGGATTTCATCACCAACTAGTGACTTCGGAATTGGAAGGGCTTGTTTTCATGGTTTTGCTTCCTAGATTTTACTAGCGTATGATGTTTTTTTACCCAAGTTGGCCATAGAATTTATTTCGTAAGATTCTAACTCGATCACAATTGACCCTCCATGCTGTTCATGTAGAATGCAAGGCCTACCCCTAGAAGATATGGAAGGTTCTCAACCCTTTCCTACCAACTCACTGGAGGGCTCTCCTCAATAGAGTGAAGTCCAAGATGTCTCCACTCAACAAGTGGAAAGAACTAACTCTTTAGAAAAGTTCTGAATTACCAATTCTCGAGAGGACTTTTGACTTCCTACCGACTCTGAGAGGCGTATTGTTCGAGTGAATTCTTCCGAAGATCTAGTTGTTCAGTCTTCTGGATAACCAACCAGACCTTTCATAGGACTTGAAGGTCAAGATCCTTTTTGGACTACTAGAATTTTTAAACGGGGTCTCATTGGCTCAGGAGCAGGCATTGATATCACTATCGCACTTGAGTTTCTCGAAACATCTGATCCAGACACAATACCTTTTACTACTGCATATTATATTCCTAGTACAGACACTCCTCCAGCTGACCACATCTTGACTATCCCTCTACAAACGGTCC
Organism: Picea glauca; assembly: GCA_000966675.3. Lineage (NCBI taxonomy): Eukaryota > Viridiplantae > Streptophyta > Pinopsida > Pinales > Pinaceae > Picea > Picea glauca. The sequence continues at coordinate 931,980 of JZKD02S0492953.1, forward strand.
ATTACATAATGGTCCCAGATACTACGAATCCTCACACCAGGATCACAACGGCTAGACAAGCCCCCATTGGCACACTTCTTTTTCCCAAATTCACCCCAACCCTTCCACCTAGATATCATGCATTGAATGCTTCTATTCCCGCTCCTACACAAATCACATCCAAGACTCCTGGTGGTTCCACTCCTTTTGGGCACCATCTTCCCAGTTTCATTCTGACACTTCCTCCAACCCCTTTCAAAGGACCTCTTCCATCCTCTATTGGAGGCACTGATCCTAGTGGTGCCATCCCATCTTTCACACCTAATTACCAGATTCCTATCGGTGGACAATTTCACCAACGAGACCAAACTCAACCCCATTTTGCAGGATGAATCCCAATTGGGATGCAACCCTCGATTGGAGGGAAACCCCCACCGACCCCACCCTATGGAAAAAACATACCTCTATCCTTGGCCTAGTATTGGAATTATATTATACAACATAATCCTCAATCGACTGGGGGGAAACAACCTCAAGATAACTTTGTCATACCCCCTAGTATAGGCCAACTATATCCAGGCATGTCTAATCCTATTTGGGGCTCAAATACTCAACCCCACACCCCTGTTCAAGGGTACAACCCTATGAATTACTTTCCTCCACACCAACCATCGAATCTACCCGGATCTTTGCATTATATGCAAACTGCTTATGGTCCCACTAGTATACCTACAGGACTCCCTCCCCAAAGTCACCAATACCAACATGTGAATAGATAGTTACCCTTCTTATCCACCCTGGACCTCCTTGATCTATCAAGGATTTTAAATGATCCAATCCATCACTCTCCTCAATGGCCCGCCATACCGGACAACTTACCATATGACATCCCTAAATTTGATGATAAACAGGAGAGGACCCGAAAAATCATGTAATGTCTTTTCACATGTGGTGCTCATCCAACTCCTTGATGGATGACTCTGTTCGTTTACGCCTTTTTCAGCAAACCCTCACAGGTTCCACCGTGAAGTGGTATATTGAATTACCACGAAGCTTCTTCACCGACTTCAACACCCTTGCTATGGCTTTCCTCACCCACTACCAGTTATCGATTCGCTATGAAATGGGAACCGATATTTTGAGTTCTTTCAAACAAACCAAAGCCACTCATATCTCTAATCACATTCATGAGTGGCGACAGAGACAACGTCTCATCAAACTCGAACTTCCCGATTAGTTGCTGGCAGAATGGTTCACGAAATCATTCATGAATGACATCGCTCATGACATCACCATGGGTGGAGTTGTCACAGAAGAACAGGAAATCAGTCATTCCCAATACCTAGACCTCGTTTACTCACAAACGGGTACTCTTTACGACTTACTCCCTAACACACCTCATCCTTCTACTTCTACTGCTTTAACTACTCCTACTGCTTCTCATGCAGCTGATGGTGTGATTGGCACTTTCCATGGCCAACCTCATTCCGTACAAACCTATGGAAACAACCCTAAATCCATTTCTTCTAATTTTCAAAATGCTCCATCTCCTACCCCTCCCACCGGCAAGACTTCTGAGGTAAACTCTGTCCAATCAACCCCCGCCGGAAAAAATAAATCCAAAAAAGGAATGGGTAAGAACAAGGAGGATAAAAATAATACACAAACTGAGAAAACGAAAACCCCACCTGCTGATGATAGGGATAAGCACAAAAACCGATACCATTGTCTTATCTGTGGTGATGATCACTACACTAAGGATTGTCCACAACGAGCCGAGTTTACCAATTTCCTTCAAGGGATCACGAAACCACCCACTCTAGCTGTATTGTCACAACCCTTCCCTTCTCAACAACAGGCCCAATTGGTCATTCATGAACAACCTTCCCCCTCCAATACATCCTATGTCTTAATGTGTACAGGTGATTCAAAGAAGAATGATATCACACTTACCACTCAAGCCAAAGATTATCCTTAATCCAAAGAGAAGGTTGATGCAATACCTCCTTCATTGGTCCAACCATCTCCCACGACTCCACATACCAACAATCCTCTTCATCTCAAATGACCGAGCCTAGATACAGTTCTTCGCCCTCCTCCAAAGGGTGTTGTTCGAAAATAGGATTTCAATCCCCATGCATGTGCTGCCCAAAAATATAGTATTGGCGAATATCTGGCCCAAGCACCATCTGCAGCCCAAGCACCGTCTGCAATGTCCTCCCTCGAAGTTTTTCAGATTTTTCCTATACAACGGAAGGCACTGTTGAAAGCTATTGGTGGAATCGACCCGATGGATACGAATTTAATAATTTTAGACTCGGAAGATCACATTCCAAGGTTACCCCCTCAACTCGCATTCCACATACAAGTTATTGTCTCTGACAAAAACATTTGTAGAATGGTTATTAATGAGGGTGCCTCGACTTGTGTCATGTCTATTACTTGCTGGAAATCCATTGGATCTCCTTCTTTGACTGAATCCCACAACATGCTCAAAGCCTTCAATGGCTCTGGTTTTAAGCCTTACAATGTCCTCCCTTTGTTTCCTATTACGTTAGAAGGCAAAATGGTCCAAGTTGAAGTGGAGGTCTTTGACGCTCCTCTTGATTATAATCTTCTACTTGGCCGTAGCTGGATTGATTCCATGCATGCAGTTGTGTCGACTCTTTTCAGTGTTGTGTGTTTCCCATATCAAGGAAAATTCATTACTATAGACCAATTGGCCTTCTTTCACTCTGATGCACATATTGGCAACATACCTTTCATTGAAAAACTTCCCCCTGGATACGAGAACGTCGATGTGGGTCTTCTTAAAGATTCCTCGTTAATGGGTACTTTCCCCATCCCACCACCCAATGTTCCACATCTGTTTGTCACCTCGATCAACATGATCTCCACCTCTATTCATAGAACCCCTGCATATTATGACCCATGGATGGTACCCAACCCCAACGATCATCTTCGTTATGGCGACAAAATGCCTTTGAGTCCAATCGAATCCACTTATCAAGCCATTCAATCGACAACCTATTATACCCCCTCTCTTGGTGATTTATATTTATATCCATTCCGTGTCATTTTTCCCATGGACAAGATGATTATGTTTGTTATGTCCATGGAAGACACCCCTTGGGATGATGGACATCACCATTCCATCCTCTTCCTGGAACCACACACCATCAAGGGTTACCAATGGATCTCAACCCCGTCGACCGTTGTCGTCATTTCTACCATTCCCGAGTCTACACATGGTCTATTCTACGAAGGGAACTTAAGTAATATCTCACCCACCATCCCCCTCGACATATCCATAAAACCTAGAATAGTCGAAAATGTGCATATCGGAGCTTCATGTTCCCATGACAAAGTTGTCACTTACAAGTCTCTTTTCCAAGAATTTTGTGACGTCTTCGCATGGAGCTATGAAAAAATGTTGGGGATTGACCCCGACATTGTCGCACATGATATTAAGACATACCCGAGCACTAAACCTGTCCAGCAATGACTCCGTCCGGTCCACCCATGTAAAGCAGCCGCTATCAAGCTTGAACTTGAGAAACTTCTCAAAGATGGCTTTATTTACCCTGTGGCTCTAACTAACTAGGTTTCCAATCTTGTTCTGATTGACAAGAAACAAGGCACAATCCGCGTGTGCGTTGATTATAGGTACATTAACAAAGCTTGTCGTAAAGACAACTTTCCTACCCCCTTCATTGACCAGATCGTCGACGATTGTTCTAGAAGTGAAAACTTCTCTCTAATTGATGGTTTATTCGAGTATAATCAAATCAATATCGTTCCCGCGGACCAACATAAGACCACTTTTATTTTTCCTTGGGGCACTTTCGCCTACCGGAAACTTCCATTCGGTTTAAAGAATGTTGGCGAAACTTTTCAACGTCCTATGTTTTATGCCTTCCATGATATAAATCACATTATGTAGCCATATTTCGATGACTTACCCACTCATTCCATGCACCGTATAAATCATCCAATACACCTCCGTGCCATTTTCCTTCGATGTCAATTTTATCATATACACTTGAATCCCCACAAATGTGTTTTCTGCGTAGAATCCAGCCGACTTCTAGGCTTTATTGTTTCACGTCAAGGGATACGGGTAGATCCTTTGAAGATCGAGGTGATTCTCAATAGCCCTCCTCCTTCCTCACTTCGCCAGTTACAAAGTTTGCAAGGGAAGGAAAACTTTCTCCGTTGTTTCATCCCGAACTATGCTGAGCTAACTCTTGGATTTATGCGACTGCTCAAGAAAGGTTCTGAGTTCATATGGGATACCACTACCAACAAAGCTTTCAAATCTTTGAAACTCTCTTTGACATGTACAACTTTACTCTTCCCACCTAATTACAGTCAAGATTATTTCCTTTACCTCGAAGCCTTGAACTATACCATCACTATGGTTCTCGTCCAGGAGGATGATTATGATGATGAACATGTCATTTATTACTTGAGACAAAGTCTCATGACTACCGAAACCAAGTATTTACATGTTGAAAAACTGGCCTTGGAAGCCATCCAAGCTGTTTAATGTTTTCGGCACTATATCCTATCTCGCAAGACTATGGTAATTTCTAAATGCAACCCTATGCAACACATTCTTACATGCCAATTGCTAGGGGGGAAATACTCCAAATGGATCGTAATACTCCAGGAGTTTGACTTAGAATTCGAACGTGCTAATTTCAAGAAATCTTTGGTGTTTTCTGAGTTGATATGCTACCTTCCCTACTCTGAGATGGAAAATGTAGTAGCATATTCATTACCCGATGAATCCCTTTTCCTGATTAGCTTCGATGACCTTTGGTACGGAGATATCATCATATATATTCAGACCCAGACTTTCCTTCCCAATTTGTGTATCACTGACCGCCATCGAATACGCTACCAATCCCGTTAGTATATTATCCTCGGTGATACTCTTTATCATCGTGGGATTGACTCTGTTTTTCGACGCTGCCTCACATTTGACGAAGCCGAGAAAGCCCTCAATGACTGCCATTCTGGAGCCTGTTGTGGTCACATGTTTGGGCATGCTACTTCCAAGAAGATCTTACGAGTAGGGTATTTTTGGCCTTCTTTATTCAACTATTGTATAATTGCCATCCAAAAATTCCACGCTTGCCAAACCTACAACAATAAAATACGATCACACCCTGCTCCTCTACACCCTGTGGTCTTCGTTGGTCCTTTTGCAAAATGGGGTATTGATTTCATGACATGTCACCCTCACTCAGTTGGGGGGCATTGATACATTATTGTAGTCGTAAATTATTTTATGAAATGGGACAAGGCAATGCCAACATTAGACAATAGCGGAATGACTGCAACATTATTCATATTCAATCACGTCATTGCTTGTTTTGGTGTTCCTTAGGCTATCATTACTGATCATGGTAGCCACTTTAGAAACTTCATGATGTCTGAACTCAGTGAAAAAATGGGTCTTCGCCATGAAAACTCAACACCCTATTACCCACAAGCCAATGGCCAAGTCGAAGAAATAAAAAAGGTCCTCATTACCATGCTTCGACAAATGATAGGGATTCACAAAATGAGTTGGCACACAATGTTGTTTTCAGCATTGTGGGCTTACTAGACATCCGTTAAGTCTTCTACCAGGTTTACACCATTCCAGTTAGTTTATGGTCTAAAATCCATCTTGTCGATTGAATGTGAGATACCCTCCCTAAAACTAGTCGTCAAACTTCTCCCAAACACTTCTGTCGAAGAAGAACGTCTGTTGTATCTCATGCAATTAGACGAAACTCGTCATGATTCCACCCTAGTTATAGAATCCCAGAAGAAACACGTTAAATCCCAATACGACAAACATGTCAGGACACGCGTTTTCTCCGAAGGTGATCTGGTTCTACTTCACGAACAAGATCGATATATACTAGGAGCCGAAAAATTTGAAGCTATGTGGCAAGGTCCTTATATCGTCAGATGTGTTTTGGAGAAATGAGCTTATGAGTTGGTGGATTGTGACGGTATCCCTTTGAGTGAACCAAGAAATAGGTTGTACTTAAATAAGTAATATGCCTAAGATCATCTGTGCATGAGTTCTTGTATTTTATTGTATCATACTTTTTGTGTGTTACTGTAGTATGCTTTTTCGTTATTTGGTATCTGCCCTCGACCGCTTATGTTACGTTGTGCTTGGTTTCCAGATGTCGGAGTCTTTGCTACCCCACATTGGCTTCACCAATGGCGCTAGATGTAGTACTCAGAACCTTGCTTCTGTTGCATGGGCAATTTACGCACCTACAAACGAACTTATCAGTCTGTGAGGTGTGTGCCTTGGTCGTGCGACCAATAATATTGAAAAATATAGCGTTGTTGTCGAATTGTTGATTGATGTTATTTCTCTTAGTATCTTCCACCTGGTTATACGACTCGATTCGCAACTAGTAGTACTATGGCTAAGTAATTTCTATGCTATTCGAAGTCCTACTTTATTACAGGTATATTTACAAATTCGCCTCTTGGAACGTTATTTTGATTATATTGAGTATCAAAACATTCCTAAATGTCTAAATACATTGACTGATGCATTAGCTAACTAAGTGTTAGACAGACATTTGGGCCATTTATAAAGCAATCACACATCACATGTATCACACAACACAAAATAAGTCGGTAGAAGCCGTATATATGTATATAACGATCAAAAGTTTTTACAAAACGTTTTTGTCCAAGGACCAAAATCTCAAAACATGAAGCCCATAGCTTCTACAAAATAGCGCCACAAATGACGCTCACAATAACACACAACTTCTTGGGCTACCCTATGAAGCAGTTGATTGATAGACTCAGACATGCCCACAGTATGGTGCTAGTAACATCTAGGGATCTCCCCAATAGCAATATCTGGGATGTTTGCGATCAACCCCTCCAAGTTCTTCTCCACTACCTCATAGTCTTCGGCATCCCATCTCGCCACTGGAGCCGCCTCTCCTCACCGTTGAATAGGAGACAATCCTAGAGGTCGATATGGCCCCACATCTCTGTCATCAAAAAGCAGTTTTTTGATTAGTTCTTGGACAAACATAAAAACATTTCATATAATAAAAATTGCAAAAACATTTAAAAAGAAAAAAATGTGTACTTCTTACCTAGGTCACCCCACTGAGCATCCTCAGGTAGGGCCACATCCAGATCCCCTTGGAAATCCAAACCAGCATATGCGTAGTCGTCAATCACTAGCATTTGGGACCTTAACCAGTAAAAACATGAATCAATGTACTTGATTATAGGCCCAGTTACGTGTCGAGCCATGAGGTTGCACCACATCAGCATCCTCGGATCCTGTGGGGCCAGTAAACCCCAATCAACCTATAGTCACAGCAGTTGGACCATCTCGAGGAAGAATGAAACCAAAAGTGATATGTACCCAAACTGCTTCAAGTTCCCCTTTCTGAACTTCGTCAATTGTCTCTTCATACTGTGGAGAACTGCATATGACCAGTTGAAGACTCGAAGCTCTGTACACTCTATGGCATATTGGAAGTAGCTCTGGAGAGCCATGTGTGGAGCCACACTCCCAGCCATGCATGCAATAGTGAACAAGATGGTCTGCAGGGTCAAATCCTGGACCCCCCAAATGGAAACCTTACCCTTCCTCCTCTATGCCTCGGGAACACAATACTAGCGACAATACTCACTCATAGAGAGCTTGCCACCTCTGCCTCCGGTCAAAGTAGCATGGTATCCATGCCATTATAACCCCGTTAGAAAATAGATATCCTCGATATATAGGGTCAGCGTATGGAATCCCACGTGAAATAACTGTTGGTCCACATCCCACATGTGGACCAGGTATTCCAACAATCTGAGTTGGGCTCTCATGCCCGGAATCCTGAAGAATTTTAATAGCCCACAATCCTGGAGGGCAGCAACTGTACCCAAGTCATTCCAGGCAATGGAATCATCCTCTTCATGTTCTCTTTCTTGCCACTCTAGTATTGTGATGGTCAAACACCTGCACAAGATCCATGAGAGAAGAGTCAACAAATTGTTTCAAACTTTTGCATAATTTTTATTGAGCAAAATTTAACTTTAAAATCCATGTTTAGGCCCTCCCAGGTGAGCCTTTGGCACAGTGCAATATTCTCATAGGTTCCCCAAATTCCACCTGCGAGAATCTTATATTCTCGCAGGTCCCACAAGGTCCACCTACGAGAATGCTTGAGCGCACGGTCGGCCCTAAAAATGGACTTAAAAACTCAAAAAATTGCTAATAAACACCAAAACTAAACCATGGAAAAGTTGAAGGATCAAGAGCTTACCTCGTTGGCTGAAACGGTTTGCCAAATGATCGCTTGTGCCTCCTGCAATCGAGCAAAGAAATTTAGGGGAAAATGAGGTGTGTTGGGCAAATTTTTGGCAAAATCACAATGAAATGGTAAAAATCCCTTTTACCCATATTTATTCACTTTTTACTATTTTTTATTGATTTTTTATATTATTTTTATTTCTTTGCTTATAAAACCTAATGCCCTAATAGCCTTGTGAGTATGGTTCTTTGCAGATATAGCAACTTTGAAGTCCGAATGAGGGGGTATGGGTGTTTTTTATTTTTGTCGCAAGTACGACTACTTTTTTAGGGTTTTGTAGGCAAAACCTTGAGCTTAGTATTCATTCATTCTCACGCTAAAAAATATATGAGAACATAACCGAGTATACTTTTTCTCATCTTTTCATACTCGTTATGGTAATACGAAAATGATGAACCTAAGGGAGTATCCTTTAAGATCTTGTCACGCTCCATAAAAACGAAAATATTGCTGAGTGATCTTGTTCTCTTCGCGCTCGTTAAAGTATCTGATGAAAACGTTTGATGGGTGATAGTTTATCACTTTTTCGGTCTCATCGAACTTATTTACGAAAAAGGAACTAGGGTTTTTTAGACTCTCAAAACATGAAAAAATCTCGAGATTTCTATCCTTGGACTTGTTAAACAAACATCGAATGACCCGTAATGGGACCGAACCACTCCTTCCTAGGGTTCATTAAATATACTCCGAGGGAATCATCCGAAGGATGAGCTTACATCAACAAGCACATGTTATCCTCCTCAAGCTTGCATACAAATAAAGAGGTACTCCCCAGAGATGGTGGGGGAAATTTTGGGAAAGGGATGTGTTTTCGTATTCATATTAATGGCAGTAACCGTTTCTCTTGAACATGACACCCCCTATTTGTCATTTGAATCCGGGTTGGGAAATTCATTTGTCTCTTGTTCGACTTGCTACAAGGTCATATCTTGGGCCATCTTTGAGTCAGTGCTACCAAGTCCTTGGTCGTGTCATTCATATGTTCAAGAGAAGTTCACGCGAGCCCTCTATTGAGTCGGCCATCTACAGTTGTCCATTCTTACTATGTCGGCCTTCCCTGTGTCTGTTTCGACTCGTATTCATACTTTCTCTCATCCTCAAAATCTATTAGTTATTTCGTGTCATTGATGGGGGATATATCAAGGCCCTCCTGTGATGAGTCTTGTTCCGTCGACTCCAACTCATTATCCGAAAATGAGACTGAGAAATCATTTAGTACCTTGGAACTCGCATGCCTTAATGGCAAGTCTCTTCGCTTTCGACAGGGATTTCACATCATTGATCCCCGATCGAGATATTCCACTAAGTGCTCGACTTCATCTCATTCATTCACATTCGTTCGGATTGTACTTCGGTACCTTGGGAGTCATTGACATCAATGGTGATTTCCCTCTCACTTGTTAATGGTTTTCATCAATGACTGGTAATCAAGTGGTTTCTACCATGTTCGAATTCAACACATGTAATCATATGGCTAGATTCGTACTTTCAGGTGACGGGATTGAAGACCATGGGTCTCATCTTTTTGATCCAGACTTCTATGGAGTATGTATGATTTGTGTCGGCACATAGATCCACTTTGTGTGTCACATGGCTATGTCACCATAATTCAAGTCTTCTCACATAGATCCACAGTGTATTCCTGGTGGCTATGTAGCATTTTGATGGCATGGATCCACGGTGTATGATTGGTGACCATGACTTAAGTTTATGATTCCATTCGTTTGTGATTTGAGAATGGGAATGCCTACCTCAGAACTGGTATTATATTCTGCAGATGCTTGGTTGTTTACAGGTTTCTGATTAGGTGAACTCCTGGTTTCTGACATACACATGCAGTTTACAAAGTATTTCAACTGTCATAGATTCCAGCCTCATACTTTGGGGGGCATTCTATTACACATTATTTTGGTCACTCTGGTGATGTGTCTATAGTTTTGTATTCATGTTCCCACAAGGAATTCTTGCCTGAGAAAAGTGACTATTGTCTTCTTCCAAAAAACACATTTTTAAGATGAGTTCGCAAGCTGCCTATGTTACAGGGTGCAAAAATCCCTCATTCTCGCAAGCCACCCACACTTAGGGTGCAAACTATTTGTAGTATTCTACTTAGATAGGGTGTGAACTTGTTTTTAAGCTTGGAAAGGAGAAGAGGTCACGAAGGTTCTATAAGGGGATCTTCTAGAAAATAAGTTGTCATTCGCATGGTTGGCATCCTACTGACTTCTCAGATTTGGTGGGATCATCCTCATCCATGTAACCATACCTCCTTCTCCTATATATTGAAAGTTTTCTCATGGAAAAGGTTAAGTAAGATCGAATAAAGAATTGGTGAAAGAATTGTGTGAAGAACCCTACTTGGACAGAAGCTTGAAGACTCTATTTGGTCTATCAAGAGGTATTGAATCTTCTTCATGCAAGTGCAGAGCAAGTGTGTGTGTTGGAAGAAAGGGTCACTGAAAGGAAGATTGTGACATCAAGGCGATCATGTTGTATCTTATACTTTCATTTAATATAATACAACAACATGTCCCTTTCCCATAAAATCACCCTTATTTTATTGCGTAACTCCTTGATCATATGCATAGGTTGACATTGAATATACTTTTCTATCTTCACTTTGGTTGGTTTGTGTTGTCTTGGACCTGACATCACAAGAGCACTGGAGCAAAGTGGGAACAACATAGACCTAAGGAAGAGATATAAAGGTATGTCACTCATTCCTTCTTATTAGTAGATTCATTGACTACAACTTAGGGAAAGAGTCGTGTCCTGTCATGTTTTGTTCTAGATCTAGGTGGATCTAGGGAAATTTATTAGTGTCTGCACCTACCGATTTATCCGATAACAAAGGGGCTGAGTCATGAGGACTCATGAAGCACAAAATCACGAAATGATTAGAGTCATCTGATCAAAGAGGGGTGTGTGTCAGCTGATCCGAGCGTCATGATTTCACGACTCGTGGTTTCAAGCATGGAGCACAGTGCAAACTCCCAACACACAAAATCGTGAAGCACTCAAAGTTTGGGCCCATGATCATAGGATGTGGCCCTATGGTGTGCAGGTCCAGGAATAATATTATCACCTACTAAATGGAGCTAGTGATGTGGGGTCTTTGGGGAAGCAATCTTGGCTATCAATTTCAGAGAAGATCCAACTGTCAATCTAAATTTGAACATTTCGTGATTTCGGGCATCCCGATGTTGTGAATCAAGGGTAGTGAGAACTCTCGATATGCGATGTCCCAAAATTTAAATTCTTTAAGCCTGAGGTCATGGTCCACAGTCGTATGGGGTGATGGAAAGGAGTTGCACAAAGGTTGGAGTGCCCGAATTTATTGCAGAGAAAGAACCGCATGGCCTCGAGCCACCAGGATTCACTCAAAGAAGTTGTGTGCTCATATGAAAATTCATGGGTGTTAGGGCTCCACCCCGATATTGATGTAGTTAGTTAATGGAAATGGGGGAGGTAGTTGAAACCTCCTTTCATCCCGTAAATAAAAATCATGGAGGAGACGACCATGGAAAATAAATTTCTTAGCCCATGGTACCTGTGCGAGTGGTTTCTCTTGCAAGCCCATATCGATCCAATATTGCATATGACAGAAGAATGCAAGTGCGGCCTGACAGAGGAAGATTCAGATGTGAAGCCTTGGATACATTGACCAGAGCGCAGTTCTATAGGGAGCCAGTTCCAAGTATATCTAGGCATGTTTTCCATTTTTGTAAGTGTCGATGGTAGAGCAAAGCTCCCGTATTGTAAAGTTTTAATGAACATTCTAGTTCTCTGGTTATGTATATGAATTTGAGACATCTTTTTTAATGACAGTAAGATTTCTTACTCCCTCTTGTTTCCCTCTGATGCTGAAAGAGTTCATCGTTGAATGATTCACTTGAATTATTGTGACTACATTATGATGAAAGTTTGATTATAGCGTTGTTATGGTTCCTTTGAGTTTTTGTGAGAATCAAATTCAATAAGATCTTATTTTTAAATTGTTCCTCTTTGGGATGCCGAAAGACTTGATTTCCTTTGAAGGCCTCTGCATTTTGGCACCGACGTCTTCCTCCTACTCACCCTTACTACAACTTACTGTCTGAAGTTAAATCAAGACCTCACATGCTAGTGCATATCAGTCCAGTTTTCTGAGTTAAGATGATATTTTCTTGAGACTACACCCATTTGACCCTTTTATAACCAATCTGTGACATAAGCTCTGATGGGTATCAGGCTTACCTCTACCGCAATCTAGAGGTGAATTTTGGTGCTAACATTTTTGTTGTCATTGTTGGGGACGAAATTGAAGATTTTTCGTGGGTAGAACGACAATGAACTTCGGAGTCTGAAGGTGCATCAGACATTAGAAACTTTGAATATTTCAACTGTGCACCCGGTGACTCCACTGAGACGACTCCACTGTATCGGCTCCACTGTTTCAGTGTGACTATTTCTGGCTACACTTGGTAGCCCCCTGGGAGAACACAACGATCATAGCTTATCTTTGATGGTGGACAAAGACCAGACACACTCATTTTTCATATCATCCACCTGGAAACTCCATGGTTGAAGGAGGCATTGGCAACTCCACTAGTTTGAAATGGAAAAAATCCTAGCTCGGATGTTTTATCCCTTTAATTTCTCTATTGTCCCTGGTTTTCCCAATGTTGTTCCTGCTCCAAATGAATGGAATAATTATTTGCCTATATTTAGAGAGTGCAAGGAGGACAACCCTGCTCAACATATCCATGAATTTCATGAACTCATGCACCAGTGGGAGATAAATCATGAGGATATATTGATGAATATGTTCTTGTTCTCATTAGCAAGGGATGCTCGTGAGTGGTATCATTCTTTAACCCCTACTAGTGTCTCCTCCCTGGGGAAGTTTCATGCAACTTTCAACACTCATTGTCAAAAGTCTTATCCCTCTAAGTTAATTTTTCATAGCTATTGTGAGGGATAGAATGATTATTTTCAAGATATAATTCCTTATTACGCAGGCTGTAAGGGTGAGGACCATGAGGAAGAAGATGCTCTTGGAGAAGTAATGGAGCTAATTAAATCTCTCTCTTCCAAACTAGAAAGGTTGGAATCTGGAGAAAGTGTAGAGGATTTCCCAGCTCTTGAATAGGATGTTCTTGAAAACCCTACTGATGATGATAGTATTGAAGATATCATAGTTGTAGAGGCCCTTCCTTATGCTCCTAAGATGCCTCTTGTCCCTAGCTTCGATGATTATTCAGATGAAGAGAAGCAGAGCCCCACATTACAGTTTGTTGACCAGAGGAGCACCTAGCCTATATATGACAACTACAAGTCAGATTCTAAGATGGATGTGCACAATTTCCAAGAGCATGCAATCGATCCCTGTCCTATATCCATTAGAAAATATTTTCATGAGGAAATTATCCATCCTGAGCAACATGATGAAGATCAGATTTTCCCCTCGGGTTATGTCTATGATGATTATGATTCTGACCCTTGGGAGAACCAAGAAGAAGAACCATAAGAGCTAAAGGAGTAGCAGAAGGGGAATTTTTCCCCTGTCCAGAGCCTGTAGGTGAGCAACCTTCACCTAAGATCAGTCATCCTGTATCGTTTTCTCATACACCTCTGCCCTCCAATAATATTCAGCTCTGCATGAGAAGCTGTGGAGCTTAGCAGGTTTTCTACTACCCATTTTCCATCTTTTTTCACTCATTCTATGAGTCTGTCAATGAGTATATAGAGTGGCATTTCCTTCCTATCATGGATCCGCCCTATTTCATCTCAACTTCATCCTTTGAAAGGGAGTTGGAGGGTGTAACCGTTTTGCTGTCATGGTTGCATCAGCTATTGGTGATCACCAACAGAGTAAAGGATCTTCCATTTAGGAAGTTACTTGATTGGCTATGGTGGAAATTTTCTTTCACCTAGCACCATGTATTAAAATCAATTATTTTAAGACTGTGCATAAATAAGCTCCTTGAATCATGTGTGTTTTGTTTTGTTTTACTTATCGGCCATTATTTTTCAGCAGGATGTTTTAGGGCTCGAATCCATAGCCCAATAGAAGGCAACTGGAATTGCAAAAGGATATCTTAGAGCCTCGCAGGGAGGACTCTATCTCCCATGGAGCCTAATGTTAGCACATATTCTTGCAGGGGAGTGTTTTCCCTTCCCTTTTGGCCCTTGTATGACCAAGTGCAAAGAAGGAGGGCTTAAAAAACCCCACAAATGTGTTTCAATCAAAGTCAAAACACATTCTGCTTAGGCGTGCATGTATAGGGACCAGGGAGAGTGCCACTTCAGGAATTTTGAATTTGAGAAAGGCGCGTAGAAGATCTGGCTCGTCCAACCAAGAGGACACGTGGCGTGCAATTAATCATTTCATGATTTTGGGGAATGGAGCAGTCAAAGGGTTGAGTCGTGAGGCGTTTGTCAGCTGATCTGAGCATCGCGATTTCATGACTTGAGGTTTCGAGCATGGAGCACTGTGCAAACTCCTGACATGTGAAATCATGAAGAACTCAAAGTTTGGGCCTATGTTCATAGCCCATGGCCCTATGGTGTTTGGGTTCAGGAAGAATATTAACACCTGTTGAATGGAGATGGTGACATGGGGTCTTCGGGGAAGCAATCTTGGATGTCAATTTCAGAGAAGATCCGATCGTCGATATGAATTTGCCCATTTCTCAATTTTGGGCATTGCGATGTTGTGACTCAAGGGGAGTTAGAACTCTCAATATGTGAAATCCCAAAATTCCAATTCTTTAATCCTGAGGTCATGGTCCACGACCGTATGGGGTGATGGAAAGGAGTTGCGCAAAGGTGGGAGCGCCCAAATTTATTGCAGATAAAGAACTGTGTGGCCTCAATCCACCAAGATTCACTCAAAGAAGTTGCAATCTCACCTAAACATTCATAGGCGTCAGGGCTCCATCGTGATCTTGATTCAGTTATTTTTGGAAATGGGGGAGGTATTTGAAAGCTCGTTTCATCTCATAAATGAAAATCATGGAGGAGCCGACCATGGAAAATAGAGTTGTCAGCCCATGGTACCCCTGTGAGTGGTTTCTCTTACAAGCCCATATTGATCCGAGATCGCGTCTGAAAGAAGAATGCAAGTGTGGCCTAACAGAGGAAGATGTAGATGCCAATACTTGGATATAGTGACCAGAGCACGCTTCTGTAGGGATCCAGTTCCAATTATATGTATGCATTTTTATCATTTGTTTAAATGTCGATGGTAGAGAAAAGCTCCTGTATTGTAAATTTTTAATGAAAATTTTGGTTCTCTGGTTATATATATGAATTTGAGACATCTTGTTTAATGAAAGTCAGGTTTCTTACTCCCTCTTGTTTCCCTTTGATGCTGAAAGAGTTCATGGTTGAATGATTCACTTGAATTATTGTGACTGCATTATGATGAAAGTTTGATTATAGTGTTGTTATGGTTCCTTTCAGTTTCTGTGAGATTTAAATTCAAGAAGTTCTTGTGCTTAAATTGTTCCTCCTTGGGTTTCCGAAAGACTTGATGTCCTTGGAAGACCTCTTCATTTTCGCACCGATGTATTCCTCCTACTCTCCCTTTCTACAACTTATTGTCTAAAGTTAAATCAAGACCTCACCTGCTAGTGCATATCAGTCCAGTTTTTTGAGTTAAGATGATATTTTCCTAAGACTGCGCCTATTTGACCCTTTTATAACCAATCTGTGACATAAAATCCGATGGGTATCAGGCTTACCTCTGCCGCAATCCAAAGGTGACTTCTAGTGCTAACAAGGTACACAACAATATATCTCATAGTGATAGTGTGACAGTGGTTGAATCATTGTACTTCTACATCGGGGTAGTTGGACGGGGAAAGGACAAGTGGTTGTAACCACTTTCCAGTTGTAGCTGGAGAAAATAGGGGTTCATAGCCTCCTTCTGGTTGTATCCATAGAATTGGGGAGTTGGATATTCCCTCAGGTTGTAGCTTGAGAGATTATGGCATTGGAGCCTCCTTCCAGTTGCAACTGGAAAACAAAAGAAGTTGGTACTTCCAATGAATGTAATTATTAAATACATATAAGAAAATTCATTATGTGGTTTTCTCCCGCTTTGGGTTTTCACATAAAACACTGGTGTACTATCTATGTGTGTGATTTCTCATTTGTTCATTGTTTATTTACTCTGCAACTATTGGATGATAATGCTACATTGATATAACACTTGCATTTTATGGTGAAAAGGGATTAAATTGATCTATTACTGATTCACCCCCCCACTTAGTAATCCACCAGAGGGAACTTACATTGGGGTATTCACCTATTCAGTTGAAGCTAGCAAATCAACACTGAGTGGATTGGATTAGTGGTAAGAGAACCTCCCACATTTTATGATCAGAATGAATTAGAAGAATTTATAATGAAGTTTGAGTTAGAAGTAATGGAAAATAAAATATTACCAGTATTAGACATATATTTGAAAGAAACACTTGCACGATGGTGGGGAATGCATAAAGAAAATATTAATAATTGGTATCAATGCAAAGGGTTATTGCACATTATATTTGGCATAGAGCAGGAGAACATATATTTGGAGAAGTATGGTGGGTTTGGACAACCCAGAGAAAACATAGATAGTTTATTGGTTCAATGGATATTAGTACCCCCAGAAGAATGGCCACATCACTTTATTCACACATTAGAAAAAATTCCAAGGAACTTGTACACAGAGTTGGAATAGTGTAGGGAAACTGCAAACTGGGAGGAAATGCAACATAATTTTGTGATTATATTTTCCTTTGAGCATGAGAGTCCAGAAATAGATACAACAATGAAGGAGATTAGAGATAGGATATTTGAAGAACCAAAATTTGAAATAGTCATAGCATATCAAAATCATACTAGATAGACTGTCAGACAATTTTTACATTATTATCATGTCGTGGAAGAAGAAGACCCAATAGAAGAAAGCCCGCACAATATCCATATCCAAGAAATTGAAGAGGAAAGAGAAGTAGAACTACCACAACTAGAGTTAGAAAAATATGTTGTGCCACTGAAGATCAAAAAGGTAAATATTGGAAAAACAAAAAATCCAAAGATGGCAGGTATTGGTGATTATTGGGACAACCAGACAGTGAAGAGCATAACAGATTTAATGCGTGAGTATAGTGACTTGTTTCCAGCGACATTCTTATAAATGAAAGGGGTAGAAGGAGAACTTGGAGAGATGAAGATCCCTTCGAAGCCATATGCTAGACCTATAAGACAGAGACCTTACAGGTTGAATCCAATATATAAGGAGAAATTGGAGGCATAAATTGACAAGATGCTAGATGTTGGTGTCATAGAACTTGTTGAAGAATCAAAATGTATTATCCCTATGGTAGTGTAGGAAAATAAGCAAGGGGGAATCGGGATCTTTGTTGACTTGAGAAAGCTAAATGGTGCATGTTTTCATGATCATTTTCCTACCCCATTTATAGATGAATTGATGGAGAATGTAGGAGGCCAAGAAGCATATTCATTTGCATATGGATATTCAGGGTATCATTAGATCAGGATAGCACCATAAGATAGACACAAGACAACATTTTCTACATAATGGGGATCATTTTAGTACACAGTGATGCCTTTTGGACTGAAGAATGCACCTGCAATTTTTTCAAGAGTAGTAGTAGCAACCTTTAAGGATTTTATTCATAAGTTTTTGGAAGTTTATTTAGATGATTGGACAATCTTTATTTTATTGAAGGATCATGTTGAAGTACTAATATTGATTTTGGACAAGTGTAGACAGTGTAATATGTCATTGAATATTAAGAAATGCATTTTCAACGCACCTTTTGGGATCTTGTTAGTTCATGTGGTGTGTAAAGAGGGTCTCCTGGTAAATCATGTCAAAATTGTTGTCATAGTAAAATTACCACCACCTAAGTCAGTCCACTAGTTAAAATCTACACTTGGTCATATAGGCTATTACAGGAAGTTTATAAGGGGATATCCATAGATTACTATGCCCATGGAGAAATTGTTGAAGAAGGATACTAAATATCATTGGAATGATCAGTGCAAGCAAAGTTTGGATATTTTGTAGGAGAAAATGGTGGCTACACCAATTTTGGTGTTTCAAGATTGGTCAAAGGAATTTCATGTGCATGTGGATGCATCTTCAATAGCACTTGGATCAGTATTGACACAACTAAGAGAAGGTGATATTGATCACCCTAGATCATTTGCAAGCAGGAAGATGTCGGTTCCATAATAGAACTACAAGACAATAGAAAGAGAAGGTCTAGCTATGGTATATGAATTTCATCAATTCATGAATTACTTGTTGGGCCAACACTTTAAAATGTTTACAAACCACTATGCTCTTAGATATTTAGTCAATAGGTCAGTGTTGGGGGGAACAATATGTAAACAATTACTATTGTTTCAGGAATTTGATTTTGACGTTGTTGTGAAACTTTGAAGATTGAATGTAGGACCAGATCATATGTCAAT
This sequence comes from Picea glauca, assembly GCA_000966675.3. NCBI lineage: Eukaryota > Viridiplantae > Streptophyta > Pinopsida > Pinales > Pinaceae > Picea > Picea glauca. The sequence continues at coordinate 950,795 of JZKD02S0492953.1, forward strand.
GATTACTAATGGAGAAGAACCAAGTAGTTTGGAATACAAATTTCCTAATTCTCAACTATTTTTAGTACATATTATAGATGAATATTTTGCTGACATTATTGAGTTTTTAAGTACGGGATTTGCACCAAAGGAATTTACTACTTCACAAAAGAAAAATTAAGTGGTTAGAGAAGAAGAATATCAATTGATTACAGGTCATTTATACAAACTTGGTGCAGATAACATTTTGAGGAGATGTGTGGTAAAGAATGAATGACCTATTATATTAACATAGGAACATGAAGGAATAGTTGGAGGACATTATGCAAGGAAATCTATTGCGCATAAGATATTGTGTGCAAGATTATGATGGCCAATAGTTCACAAGAATGCAAAAGAATACTATCATAATTGTGATTTCTGTCAGAGAGTTGGAAAACCATCTAAGAGGGAGGAGATTCCATTGAGACGTCAGATAACTTTGAAATTGTTTGACAAGTGGGTAGTAGAATTTGTAGGACTAATGAATCCACCATCCAAAATATCGGGGGAAAGATATATCATTACAACAAAAAAATGTTTATCCATATGGGATGAGGCAACAACACTGAAAGTTTGCAGTGAAGAAACTCCAGCGCGCTTTCTATTTGAACAAGTAGTTACAAGTTTTGGATTCCCAAGAATTATGATGAGTGATCAGGGGACTCACTTTATTAACATTGCAATCTATGAAATTCTTGAAAATTTTGAGATACATCATTAGAAAATCACTCCATATCATCCTTAGTCCAATGGAACAGTGGAATATGTTAACATGATATTGGAGAATTCCTTAACAAATATTTGTAATGTAAATAGGGATGATTGGGATTTGAAGGTACCAGCAGTATTATGGGCCTACAGAACTACATGCAAGAATCTTACGAGGAAAGAACCTTTTAGGTTGGTGTACGAATAGGAAGAAATAGTTCCCTTAGAGTATTTGATACCTAGTCTGTGCATTGCATCTATTATAGAAATGATAAAAAGAGACACAATGCAAGAAAGATTGACTCAACTTATGGAATTGGAAGAAGACATAATTATATTTGGTTTTCATCAGGAGGTATAAAAAGAAAAGGATAAATCCTTCCATGATAGACATATCAAGAAGAAGAAATTTAAGGAAGGAGATATGGTTCTCCTCTATGAGAGTAAATATTTGTAGAACTCGAGGAAGCTTAGGATGCATTGTCTAGGGCCATGTGAGATGAAGTCTATCACAGATGGAGGTGTTGTGCAACTGTAGGATTTAACAGGAAAAGGAGTTCAGGCTTTGGTGAATGGTAGTCGATTGAAACTGTATAGGGACAGTCAACCCACTAACCCTTAACAATTGCAGCATAGAAGTTAGACTTGTACATATTGTATATAGAAGGAGAAAAAAACATAAAAAGGAAGAAAAAGTAGAAAAATGAGAAAAATTCAAAAAGAAGTAGGCAGATGGATAAGTGGTAGACAAACAGTTGAAGGATGCAGTGCACAACAGATAATAAAGTTGTGCAACAAAATTCAGGATACTCTGTGTAGAAAAAGTGAACATTTCACACCAGGACAGAAAATGATCAGAAAGATAGAAACTAGTGAATGGAAAAAAGAGCGCACATCAAAGAATTTATGACATAATTTAAAAAAAGGAAAAAAATGGGAAAAGGTAACCACTTGTGATTTTTAGCAAAGGAACAATAAAGTGAATAGGGTGTGAGTAAGTAAGAAGTTGTGAAGAACCTAGCCGAGATTTGCAGAAGTGTTTAAACAAGCTATAATGATGAGATTGTTGAAGTTCGGGGCACCCAACCAATTCACCAGAAGGAATAGAAGTGCCAATAAACCAACATAAGATGCACCAAGAGTTGTAGATGTGGATGAGATCTCGATGAAATAAAGTGAGTCATTCAGTTCAAAATTTGTCAAGAAACATAATCTGTAGGAAGAATAAATATAAGTAAATGAGGAAAAAGAAGGAAACCCTAGTGCAATAGTAAGCCCTAATGAAAAATAACCAAGAGTGATGCACACAGAAGATGCACAACATGAAGAAGGAAGTAAGAAGACTAAATCAGATGAACCTGAGGCAACAGAAAACCCTAGAAAAAAGGAATCCTTGGTGGTCGAGGAAGACAGTGACGTAGTGCAACACACAAAAGAGGTCAAGACAACAGGACAATCCAAGAAGAGAACGAGAACAACAACACCAACATAGTACAAACGAACACAAATTTTGTTCTCACTTCCCCATATTCCATACTAAATAATTGTTGTATAAGATATGCTAGGGTTTGTTACCAGGGTGAGATACACAGACCATGATGTGATAGAGGTAACAAAGTTTCCATAGCTTGCACAGGATGTTTACTAGGAAAATAGAGGGTCAACTTCGACAGGAATTCTGATACTAGATCCCAAACAGTGGATATTTGTGCTTTACAACTCTAGCATTATGATTTTATTGCAAATCCCTCACTTTGGTATGGGAGAGGATGTTAATGCGTGTGTAAAGAAACTTTTGGCAAAATTTTATGGAGGGATTTTATGGATGGACAGACCTGTGTCGATTGATGTATATTTAATTTCTAATATTACAGGGTTGTCGATAGATGGGGTGAAACTTGAGCAGTATTTAGACTATAAGATGAAGGAGAGGGCCATTGCAGAAGAAGTGAAGGCCCAATTTGGCACATACAGGGGAAGCATAGGTATGATCATCAAGAATATCAATGACCCAGCCACCAGATTCATAACGAAATTGATGGCCTGTAAGATACTTAGAAAATTTCCCAAGTGTTATTGGATAAATTTGTAAGTACGGACACAAACCGATCTCCCTAGATCCACCTGGATCTAGAACAAAGCAAGACAGAATATGACTCTTTCCCTAGATTTTAACTATTGAATTAAATAGGAGGCAAGAACTAAGAACATACCTTATGATCGCTTCCTTTGGTCTTTGTTGCTCTCGCTTCGCTCCAGTGCTCTTGTATAGTCAAGACCAAAACAATACAAACCAATCGAAGTGAAGAAAGCACAATCTATTCAGCAGTGAATCTATGTATATGATCAAGGAGTTATACAATAAAGTGGAACTAGATTTATGGGAAATAATCATATTACTATATCATATTAAATATGAAAGAGAGATTACAACCGTTGCCTTGATGTCGTAAGGTCCCTTCCAACTGTACTTCGAAGTTTCTTCTTCTAGAAGATTCGAGAAAATGCTCATTTTGCCCACATGTAGGCATTCTCGCACCCTAGGTATAGACAAACCTGTGAACATCTCGCACCCTAGCTATAGTGCAACCTACGAGAATGGGTCATCCTTGCACCGTGCCTATATAGAAACCTGCAAACTTCCTTTTTTATAAGGTTTTTACATAGGAAAATGCAAATTCTTTTCTCAGGAAAAGTTCTTCTCCCTTCTCTCTTTAGGAACTCAGGCCATTGACCCCTCTGAAGGAAATAGATAGGTTTACATCATTAACGATCATAGGGATGGTGAAAATAATGTGTAAAAGAGAGCCCCCTAAAGTATGAAGTTAGAACAGAGTGATAGTTGAAATACTTTGTCGAGTGTGTGTAGGGAACAAGGAATAGTCGATCAGAAACTTGCCAACAAACAAGGAAATACAGTACAATAATATATCATCACTGAGGTAGGCATTCTCATACTCATAATACAAATGAATCAAATCATAAATGTCAACATGTGAAGATTCATGTCAAGTAATACAAGTCATGGCCACCAAACATACACTGTGGATCCATGTCAATATGACTCAAATTTGAACATAGCCACCAAAAATACATTGTGGATCTATGTGTTAAAGACTCAAATTAGAACATAGCCACCAAACATACAATGTGGATCTATGCAACAGTACACTGAATATACTCCAACGCAACCTGAATCTGCCAGAAAAGATCCAGGGTCTTCATCTCCACCACTCTATAGTACGAATCTAACCATGCAAAGACATGTGTCGAAGTCGAACATGGTAGAAACCACTTGATTACCGTCCATTAGTGTATACCGTTAACAAGTGTGAGGTAAATCACCATTAATGTCAATGACTCCCAAGGTACACTAGTACAATCCAATGAATGTGAATAAATGAGTTGAAGTCGAACACTCGGCGGAATCTCCCGATCAAGGATCAATAATGAAAACCCACTATCGAAAGCGAGGAAACTTTTCATTGAGGCATGCAAGTTCCAAGGTACCAATTAGTTTCTAAGTCTAATTCCTGGATAATGAGTTGAAGTCGACAGGAAGAGACTCATCACAGGAGGGCCTTAATGTATCCCACATCAATGACACGAAATAAGTAACAAGATTTGATGTAGATCAGAGTAACAAGTGATTCATGACTGACTCAGGGATGTCCAATGCAATAGAAGGCTTAAGAACTACAGAAATGGCCGACGCAATAGAAGGCTTTTCAGGTTGGACATCTTTTTGAACATTTGACGACACGACAATTGTATTGGAAACACTGACTCAAAAACAGGGATCATAGACCGATTTGTAATCTTATAAAGGAGTATGATCAAGAGACTAGTGGATTTTCCAACCTAGACACAAGGCGAGTGAAAGGGTGTCATGTTCAAAAGTGACTCTTTCATGGAATACAAGTTTAGACACAATTCTTTCCCAATTTTTTCCCACACCATTTATGGCGAGTACCTCTTTATTTTTACGCAAACTTGAGGAGGATAACATATGATTGTCAATTTAAGCTCATCCTTCGGACGAGTCCTTTGGAGTATGTTTAACGAACCCTAAGAAGGAGTGGTTCGGTCCCATTACGGGTCAGGCAATGTTTGTTTAACGAGTCCAGAGCTAGAAAACTCAAAGGTTTTTCAAGATTATAGAGTTTGGAAAAACACTTAAAAGAGAACTCTCTCAGTTCCTTTTTCGTAAATTAGTTCGACGAGACCGAAAAAGTGATAAACTATCGCTCATCGAACGTTTTCTTCAAATACTTTAACAAGAGTGAAAAGAACAAGGTCTCTCGGCAATCTTTTCATGTTTATATAGTCTGAAAAGAGCTTAAAGAGGACTCCAGGGGGGTTCCTTTTTCGTATAACCTTGTTGAGCCCGAAAAAGTGATAAAAGTATTCTCAATCGCGTTCTCATGTATTTTCAAGCGCGAGAACGGACAAAGACTAAGCTCAAGATTGTTTTTATTTTTACATAAGCTTTAAAACAAAGCAAAACTATGCTTGGGATAGATTTTATTTTTACACAAGCTTAAAAACTAAACAAAACTATGCTTGGACCTAGTTTCATTTTAATGCAAGCTTGAACCAGAGGAAATTATGCTTGTGACTTCCGAACGAATAACACAGGGATGGTTGGTACTTAGCCCCCAGTTTAAGAAGCTAGTGGCTCAACTTCAGCATGCAGTCCAAAGGCTGAGGCAAATGCCTCCCAAGCTTCGTTTCATCCAAGGCAGAGGAAATGAAGCTTCAAATACTAGACGAAGGACTTGACTCAAATAGAGAGGGGGAAAACTATTTCATTTTTTTAATGAGCTTGACATAGAAACAAGAACTATGCTCGTAACCTCTGTTTCATTTTTTAACGAGGTTGCCACAGAGATGAAAAAACTATCCTCAAGTGGTTTCATTTTTTAATGAGCTTGAAATTAGAAAACTATTCTCAAAGACCTCTGTTTCATTTTTTAACGAGGTTTCCGCAGAGATGAAAAAACTATCCTCGAACCTCTCTTCTGGATCATGAATTCCAAGAGGAAAATTCTCTGGAATGACACCATGTCAAAGGACAAAACTCGGTCATGGCTTCCAAGAGGTCTTCACTGGAAGGAAGAAACACACTCTGGAAGGACACCATGTCGAGGGTCGCGACAGGAGTAAAGAGATCAGGCTCTAACAACCCTATTGAAGAGATCACCATGTCAACTACTGGATCTAACTCATCAGAAGTTGAAACCATGGGCAACAACGCCACATAATTGACCTGTGGCAGGGGCGATACTGTCTGCATACAAGAACCATATAGGGAGGCAATCCAGGTAGGTTCAATGAATGAAAGTTGATCAACAGTCACAACCCATCCATAGTGAGGGAAATATATCACATGAAAAAGAGTAGACATAATAGATTTCATGGCATATACATAATCCCGCCCAAGGAGTAAAGAGAAATCCAATGGGTCTTGGACTACCATGACATCAATAAAGACATTTTTCCCTCCCAAAGTTACAGGAAACTGAGGAAGGGTCCCTAAAGGTTGACCGGTTCTTCTGTTAAAAGCTAATAGATTTTGTGTAACCAGCGCAAGTGGAGGATAACCCAAGGCTTGCTAAGCAATAGGAGACAAAATACTAATAGATGAACCTTCATCTACCAGCATCTGAGGAACGTCCTGACCACAAACCTACACTGTAATCTGGAAAGGAATGTGAGAGGGAAGATGAGGTCCAGTTAGCACACCCCAATCAAAACGGATGGCCTCATTACTTGGAGGGGGTTCCATGGGAGAAGGAGGAATACCCCTCGGCACAGGATATTCTGTATCAACGAGAAAAACATGGGAAGTATCGAGTTTACTCTCTAGAGGGAGAGTAGGATCGACTGATGGAGAGATCAGATCGACCACTTGTGTTTCATTCTCCAAGGGGAGAATGGGGTCGATAGCTGGAAACGGATCGACCACTTGGGTTTCACTCTCTAACGGGAGAGTGGAGTTGACCGAGGATGGGATCGAATCAACCACTTGGTCTACTAGTTCATCCAAAGACATGACCAGATTGACCACTTGATCAACTAGACTAACTGACAGGGGAACCGGATTGATCATTACATCAACTACAGGTGGGTTGAGAGAAAGCTTGCGATAAGCAGCTGGAAGTTGAGGTTGTGAAATAGTCATGTCTTCTAGTAATTTCGAGGCTTCATCCATATGAGGACAAAGGTGAGTGAGATGACTCCCTTTACATAAAATACATGGGAACTTGACTCTACTTTTCTTCTTCCCAACCATATCATGACTAGTCGACGGGAAGTCATCAGCATGTTGTTCAGAGGCTAACGACGTGGGTTGGCGATGATGTGTAGACCATGCTTCTATAACCCTGGATAGACCTGGGCAATCCTTAAGAAGATGGCTACCCTTACAAAGCCTGCAAGGGTACTTGGGCTTACGGGTTGTTTGGGTGATCTTGACATCATCAACACTCCCAGCACGAGTAACAGTAACTGGTTGTTTTCCAACATGTTTGACAGTGGTTGGAGGTTTTGACCCTTGTTTATCTTTCTTCTTCTTAATCTTCCTTTTATTCTTCTTCTTATTCACCGGGTTACTAGCTTCAAAACTTTCACTCGATGAAGAAGATGAAACAGAAGTCAACCTTGCAAGTGAAAAAGGAAAAGAAGACCTTACTGATGAAGAAGTTGAAGGATCAACATGAGGTTGATGTTCTTGGGGGAAAGTGCTTGTGACTAAAGCACTAACTGCATTTGGGATTACCTGAGTGGAAAACAACCACACCGGAAATCCAATTGTGAGACCTAGAAGACTCAAAGTAGCGATGTGAGAAGGACCAATGTTTCCATAAGAAGGAAAAACAAAAGGTTCCCCTGGAGCATGGGTTCCTTCATTGGTCATTCCAGGAATTGACGCCATTAAATAAATCCAACCTAGAGTTTGCTAATAAAAACAAACAGCACACGCTAAAAATCTACGAAGCAAGCAAACAACAAAACCTTCTCACAATGAGCACACTAGTTGGTGATGAAATCCAATGTCGCGGGAACAAAGTAAGAAGGGGTTGAGATAGAGCGGGTGGAAAAGTTACGTTGACGACCTGCTTAACAGACTTACACCCTGGTGCAAG
>JZKD02S0492953.1:958721-972203 GCA_000966675.3 Picea glauca
AAGGAGCCCGAGTGAGTTTGGCCAACGTCGATTCCAGGCACCATGAAGACTTGCCCCTCCACAGTCACCTTGTGTAAAGACCCTAAAGAGATAGGCCACTAAGGTTACCACTGAAAACAATAAAGCCTGGGGGGACAGTCGACAGTCGAATCCACATGCAAGGGCAGGGTATCTAGCCCGAAATCAACTTTAAAGGCTTCCACTCATCATTGTGGGTATACCTTCAAGTGACCCCCGTAATACATGCAATCTCTACACTGATATCAACAAAGCAGGGTGAGTAACTCTGCCAATATCAATGCGACCTAGTGTTTGACCCTTGTGTAAGAAGGTCTTCCCAGGACAAGATGTTGCAAATGGAATTTAACACTCCCTAACACAAGATTCTATGTTTGTTTGCAACTTTGGAAAGTTATCTTTCACACCTATTCCAAAGCCCTACGACTAATCTAATGTAGGTTTTCTACCAGAAAAGATAAAAATGTCTAATCAATTTTTATAAGGGCTTTATTTTATGGCTGTTGTTACTCAAAAGGAAGATGGCGTGGACAATATGGTGTTTTGACCGACTCGAAAATTATGCAAAAATATGAAGATGCAATCTTTTCATTTCGATGAAATCTATGCTATGAAAAGGAGAAAACATTTATCATTCCTAGATGCACAATATCCCAAAATCTTAAAAATCATCAATATCAAGATTCGCAAGAAAGGAGAAAAATGTACTGAACACCAATGCATGATTCATGCCCCCCCCCCGGCCATGAGGGGGAAAATTTTTCATAATTTAAGATAAAAAAATGCCAAGAATCATGCAATTTCACTACTTCAAATGCAAGGATGCCCCCAACCTAATATAAAGAAAGAAATTAAATCTTTTTGTTTCAAAATTTTCACTAACAACAATAATGAACTTTGTTAAAACAAAGAAACCCAAACTAGTCTTTTCAATTGCATGAGGAAAGTGATCTTTCAAACCAAGAAGCAAATGAGAAAAACCAAGCACTCAACTTTCAACCAATCACTGGTTCTTAACTAATCAAACACACTCAGATTCTGAAAACAGAGATAATGGTTTTGCCAAGAAAAGTCAAGACACAAAGTGACAAGAAGAGTCTTGTAATCCTAAGACTGTTCATGCATGAAAACGAAGACAAGAAGAACATCAATCAATGGTCCAAGAAACTCATATGAGGCACCTAGACTGATCTGGGCAGTGAAGTATACCAAAACGCAAATCCAAAAATTTGAAAAAAATGAGTTCGCAGGCAGGCAATATTACACAGTGCGAGAATCACTAATTCTCGCAGGTGACCCTTGAGCAGGGTGCGAGAACCTCGCACTGAAACCTATAGGCAGAGTGCGAACTCTACCTATTCTCGCAGGCTACAATGAAGTGCAGTGCAAGAATTCCTGAACATAATCAAAAATTTGAAAAATGAAGCAAAATTCAAAAAAGCTTTTGGACCCAGAAGGTCTATCAGGATATCCTGAAGACTCGGAGACTGATAGGAAAGGAGAAAAGTGAAACCAGAGCAAATGGCCACAGAAAAACACCAAAATCCACAAAGAAAATGGGATTGTTCCCCAGTGGAGTCACCAATTTTGTTATTGGATAAATCCATAAGTGCGGACACAAACCAATCTCCCTAGATCCACCTAGATCTAGAACAAGGCAAGACAGAATATGACTCTTTCCCTAGATTTTAACTATTGAATTAAATAGGAGGCAAGAACTAAGAACATACCTTATGATCACTTCCTTTGGTATTTGTTGCTCCCACTTCGCTCCAGTGCTCTCGTACAGTCAAGACCAAAAAAATACAAACCAATCGAAGTGAAAAAAGCACAATCTATTCAATAGTGAATCTATGTATATGATCAAGGAGTTATACAATAAAGTGGAACTAGCTTTATGGGAAAGAATCATATTACTGTATCATATTAAATATGAAAGAGAGATTACAACCATTGCCTTGATGTCGTAAGGTCCCTTCCAACTGTCCTTCATTCCCCACACACTTTGACTCCAAGAATTCTGAGAGCATAGATCTGATGATATTCACAAACTATCTTGACAAAGAAAATCTCAAAGCCACTCCAACCAAGCTAATAATTCCAAGACAATCAAAGCTAACAAGCTCAAGAACCAACAAAGCTAACTTTCTCCATGAGAACTCCTCTCCTTTTATAAGTTGAAGAGGATAAGTGATGAGGTTAGGATGATCCCACTAAATCATGAAAGCGAGTAAGATCCAAACCATTCAGATGCCACCTCACCATAGAAGTTTCTCCTTCTAGAAGATTCGAGAAAACGCTCATTTTTCCCATGTGTAGGCATTCTCGCACCCTAGCTATAGAGAAACCTGCGAACATCTCGCACCCTAGCTATAGTGCAACCTGCGAGAATGGGTCATTCTCGCACCTTGCCTATATAACAACCTGCGAACTTCCTTTTTTATAAGGTTTTTACATAGGAAAATGCAACTTATTTTCTCAGGAAAAGTTCTTCTCCCTTCTTTGTTTAGGAACTCAGGCCACTGGCCCCTCCGAAGGCAATAGATAGGTTTACATCATTAACGATCATAGGGATGAGGAAAATAATGTGTAACACCAAGGAGGAAGCACCAACAGAAGTGGTCACAACAACCATGTGATAAGGGAACAATACTTAGTTGGGAACCTTATTTGCTCAACCTATTTTTGGAAGACTACAGAGATGCCCAGGACTCTAAGATAGAGTTACACTACTCTTGGTTGTTGATTTAGATAGCCTTAGAAGCATGGGAAAAATCGAAATACTCAGTCTTTTGTTACAAAAGAGTAAAAAGTGACACAACAATATACATAACTTTGCGACACAACACATATCCTAAGAGGAAAGGCAATTCAAGAATTTTTGGCATGTACATTCATGATATGCAGGAAAACATTGCATACACATGGATGATTTCACCTAAAGTGGTGAGGGAGAATGAAGGGATAGTGAACTTCGAGGAATCAAGACATAATATATGGATACAAGCAAGAAGAGACCCTAAGAAGACATGGTTAAAGATGAAATATTGCATCACAACAAAAGAAGTCAATTGGGTGATAAAAGAATGTCCAGATTAGTGGAAGGTACCAGTGGTTCTTAAGAAAGGAGAAAAGGGAAAAGAAGAAGAAGAAGTTGACACATCATAGAAATCAAGTATCCCAACAACCAATACTAGAAAATAAACAAAGCACACCAAAACAATAGTCACTGGTACAACAACAAAGAAACCAAGAAAGAAGGAAACAATACCAAGGTCCTCAGTGTTATGAACTGAGTGTGCATAGGAAAAAAATGAAGAAAATCAAAACAATGGCAATGATACCCAAGAAACAAAGATACTAGCGCAGACAGTAACACCACCAAAGAGGAAATCAACAATGTAGATAGGAGAATAGAGAAATAAGATGAAGGCACAGAAGAAGGCCCCTAAGCTCACAATCACTGAAGATGATGTAGAGTTAGTGGAAGATAAGGTGAAAGACCAAGGATAAGAAGCACTCTATTTCATAGAGTCACAGAGAGAAGAAATTATGAAAAAATTGTTGTAGGTCAAAGAGACTTTGGAAATCCTCTAGATTATTGTCGCACAATAGAAAGAATCAACATAGCAGGAGCAAACCCCAGAAGAAAAAGGGACAATAAAGACATTGGTAATGGGAAGTAACATTTTCTAGATCACTTAGCAGATGCTGCAGCTTCATTAGGAGACAACGAAGAAGTAACTAAAGGACGTAGAATAGTTGTTCTTGTCTTTGTCCAAGATTCCAACCAAAGAATTGTATAAGTTGTAGATGAGCGTTGCACAAGAAGTAAAATCAAGGGCTAGAACATATGCAACAAACTTGGAGACAACCAAGGAAGAGAAGGAGGTATTAGACATATCTCTCAAATAAGTGCAGATCGAGTGAGATGAAGAAAAGCATCGCACATAGAAACTAGTAGAAATACTTGAGGACGTCTTTCAAACTATTCCATACAATGAACTAGTAGAAGAGTTGATCTAGGTGGATATCGGTGGCCACCCACCTTTTCCAACTGGCTCAAAATAGTTTTCTAGCAATTTTGGTAATTTACTATTTTTAGCAGTTTTTAAGGTTTTGAAACTTCCAGAGCCGTTTTGAAGCCCTAAACGACATTTTTTGGGAAAACGGGGAGAAATATAGTAGTTCCTTTGATGTTTCCCCCAAAATGAATCTCCTCGACGATACCTTTCCAATGGGATATCATGCACCTAAAATAAAGATCATATGAAAAAGTTACGACCCTGGAAAGTTGATGTACTAACTTACCCAAACGGGGCCCGCATGACTTTTGGCGCTTCATCTCCTAGTGTTATGTTTTTGGATGTCTAGGGTTTTTGGCATTCCTGTTTATTGTAAAAAGGAATTCAGAGCCTCATTGTAATCATATTCTTGAAAATGAGCACAACCGACACATCTCTTCTCAGAGATAAGCCACCACCATTCCAGCAAGCTTGTTTTCCACTGCATTTTACAGTTTCACCTTATTTCCTTATTGAATAGAAAACCAATTTTACTGTATCTTTGTTATTTTTTGTTAAGAACTTGTTAATAATCTATAGTCATTTTTTTCTGCTCCTAAAATATGGATCAGTGGTATCAGAGGAGTATCCTCCTTGTCGTCTTAATGCATGTCCCCAATGAGGTCGGAGTACAAAGAGTTGGGTCTCGAGCTTGTTTCTCTTGAGAACAAAAGCTCTTGCAAAGCCAAGTGAACTCTTAGGGCAGGAGAAAAGAAAGCTAATGAGACATCAGATCCTTTCAAAATGTTTCTTGAGGAAGCCCTCACACAACAAAGGAAAGAGATGATGGATAGTTTCGCGCAAATCCTTCGGTGGCTAACAATAAGCGACACATCTTCTTCAAGCGAAGGTGCCACCCCCTTCAAGGTACACATAAACTTTCATATTCCTATATTTGAAGGTTAGATAGACGTAGATGTTGTATACAAGTGGTTGAATCTACTCGAAGGTTATTTTTCTGTCCATAACTTTTTGAATAGAGAAAATATTACTTTTGCGCTCCTCAAATCCGTTCCCCATGTCAAAGATCCATGGGAAACTTTCTCCGAGAAAAAGGAAATATAGGAACCCTCATTATTTACAGTCACGGCCACCTGGGAATCCTTCAAGGATGATATTAAGGAACAATACTACCCTGTCAAAAGTTATAACCACTTGTATACCAAATGGACCACACTACGACAAGAAAGAGACCGAGCAATGCCAGATTTCACAAATATCTTCCATACCTTGCGCACCAAGATGGGTATCAAAGATTTGGAGCAACATATAGTGCTCAAGTATCATGGTTCTCTAAATAGATACATCCAAACCTAAATGGAATTTCTGGACATCTCATCCTTGGGCATAACCTACTGATATGCCATCAAAATCGAGCAGAAGCTCAGAAAAAAGACGCGACAATTTGGGCGTGGGAACCCCACACAAAAAAATCCAGGAAAGTGCGGACCCAACCCACATAATAAAGGACAAAGAAAATGTGGATAGTATTAGGACAACCAGTCCAAGCCACAAGAAAATAAGGACATCAGAAAGACAAAGAAAGACATCGGGAAGTGGTGCGACTTCCAAAAAATCCCTTGGCATAACACTGTTGACTGTCACTCAAAGCATTCATTGGTGGCTGAAGTGAAAGCCTCTAAATCAGATGTGGGTTTTGACTATGAGTTAGAACCAGAGAGGGGAATATGGATCATTGGCATGAAACCCAGTGCCACGGTTGCTACCACCAAGCTCCAGCCTAGTGAACCGGATGAACCAAAAGAAGGAGAGTGGCTCTTCCATTCACAGATGTGGTCAAAAGGAACCCCGCTACACTTCATCATTGATAGTGATAGCCAGAAGAACCTCATCTCAGAATAGGTCATCAAGTGGCTGGCCCTGCCAACAATGCCACACCCACCACCCTACACCATTGGATGGATCAGCCAAGGAAGTGATCTCCATGTCAATGAATAGTTTCGACTGTTGTATGACATCAAACCCTTCAAAGATGAGGTATTGTGTGATGTTTCTCCTCTTGAAGTTTGTGATGTTATTTTGGGCCAACATTATTTATGGAAACGTCATGTTGTATATGAATCTAGGCCTCGTAGTGTTATTATTACTTTGAACTGGAAATTATACAGGATACCTAAGGTAGTCCCACCTAGTGTTATTTCCATGATCTCTGCTAAGAAATGTAGGAAGGTCATCTCTCAGACGAGGAAGTTTGTCTTCTTCATGATTCAATCTTAGAATGAGAAAAATATCACAACCACATCTAGGGTCTCTGCGGCCGACCTCTCCACACAGCAGAAGCAAGTAGATAAGGTCATGGAAGAATACTCAGATATCTTCTCCTCACCTACCAGGGCACCTTTTCACTGCTAGTTCAAGCACCCAATCGATATGACCCCCTGCGCACCACTTCCCAATGGGCCAGTCTATCTCTTCTCTCTATTAGAGAATGAGGAGATCAAGCGACAGATCCAAGAAATTCTCCACAAGGGGAATGTCCTTCCCAACTCATCACCTTGCGGGAGCCCAATCATGCTGGTACAGAAGAAAGATGGAACCTGATGTCTCTGCAATGATTACCGGGCTCTGAATAAAATCACAGTCAGAAACTGGTACATGATTCTCCAAATCGATGACCTCCTTGATCAACTCACAGGGGAAAAATACTTCAGTAAGATTGATCTGAAGTCTGGCTACCATCAGGTCTCGATAGAACAGACAGATGTATGGAAGATCGTCTTCAAGTAAAAGGAAGGCCTTTTTGAATGGTTGGTCATGCCCTTTAGTTTGAAAAATGATCCCACCACTTTCATGAGGATGATGGACGATATAGTGCGACCATTCACCAACACTTTTGTAGTGGTGTATTTGGATGACATTTTCATTTACAGCAAGACTTGGGCCGAACACTTGTAGTGTATTTAGCAGATTCTACACACCCTGCGACAACACAAGCTATATGCCAACTTGGAAAAATTATCCTTCAACATGGACATGGTCCATTACCTAGGCTACATCGTTGATTAGCATGGCATACATGTGGATCCATTCAAGATCCAAGTCATCCGTGACTGGCTAGCCCCAACCACACTTAGTGAGCTTCGAAGCTTCTTGGGCCTTGACAATTTCTATCATAGGTTTGTGTTGGGATTCTCCCATATTGCATGGGCCCTCAGCTAAATAACCAAGGTTGGTGGTAAGGAAAAATTTGCGTGGGGATGATCCCAACGACAAGTGTTTGATGATTTTAAGAAACTCTTGTGCTCAACCCCAATAATTTCACTACTAGACCTACAAAAACCCTATGAGATCAAGACAAATGCTTCAGACTATGTTGTGGGTGTCTTTCTCACTCAGCAGAACCACCCCATGGCCTATCATA
Organism: Picea glauca; assembly: GCA_000966675.3. Classification (NCBI taxonomy): domain Eukaryota; kingdom Viridiplantae; phylum Streptophyta; class Pinopsida; order Pinales; family Pinaceae; genus Picea; species Picea glauca. Next base: position 966,186 of record JZKD02S0492953.1, read on the forward strand.
GTGAGACAATATCATATGTTGTCCGTAAGTACCCTACTTACAACAAATAAATGTACTCCATTATGAAATCTTGTCACCAGTGGAGACATTACATTCTTGGGAAGGAGACAGGCATCCACACTGATCATAAGCCACTACAATTCATGCAAACACGAGGAAAATTGCAGAATGACCACCATCAAAAGTGGTCCACATACTTGCATCAATTCGACCTCGACATTAAGTATAAAACATGAAGTAGCAACTGTGTCATTGATTTCCTCAACAGACCGCCAGTCTCAACACTCACCATGGTGCTAGACTCTTACGGCCATGATACCTTTGGATGGCCCCAACTCTATGAGACAGACCCAAACTTTTCCACCACCTACCAAATGTTGGGTGCAAACACAATTGTCGATAATTTCCATCTTCAGGATGGGTTGTTGTGTCATCTGGGCCATATCTGCGTTCCATCAAGTGAGCAAGCGAAGTTGATCTGGGACGCCTACTACAGTCGGGTGGTAAGACACTTCGGCATCGAAAAGACAATGGAGATGTTATAGAAACATTTCTACTAACCAAAACTTCGATAGGAGGTCAACAAGTATATCAAGTCCTACACTGCCTACACTATTGTCAAACCGACCACTAAGAAACAGGGTTTGTACACACCTCTTCCTACTCCTGACAGGCCATGGGAATCCATCTCAATGAACTACATGTTGGGCCTCCAGTCCACCAAGCGGGGAAATCACTATGTTTTTGTGGTTGTTGTTCGCTTTTCTAAGATGACGATTCTCGTTGCCTACAAGAAGAGCATCACAACAGAGGCCACTGGTAAGCTCTTCTTTGAATGAGTCTGGGTACATTTTGGAATCCCACAAACCATTGTCTCAGATCGATATAGTTGATTTCTCAACACATTCTGGTTGAGTCTCTGGTCACTGCTGGACACCAAGCTCACCAAATCCACGGCCTTCCACCCCCAAACAGATGGCCAAACCAAGGTCGTAAATTTAATGATTGTGCATATCATTTGCATGTATAATTCCAAGCACCCTCGCACATCAGATGAGAGCCTTCCCTACGTCTAGAATAGCTACAACCAAGCCCTGCATAGCTCAATCGGCCACAACCCCTTTCAGGTGGGGTTGGGATTCCAACCATTGGGTCCTATAGATGTTTCACTTCCCCTTGTGGTCTCCTCAACCAAATCATCTCCTACTCGAACTGAAGCTAACAAAGCCACCCAGTTCATTGAGATGATACAACACATCCACCAACAGGTTCAGGATATCCTACATAATTCCAATGACAAGTACAAGCAGCGCCATGATCAACATTGGGTGCCACATAAGTTTCAGGTGGGCAACAAAGTTTGGTTGCACTTACATAAAGAACGCCTTACAAGACCCCATCAGAAGCTTCGCCCACTCCGTTATGGGTCGTACACCATCACTAAGGCCATAGGGGATAATTATTTTGAGCTCAACATTCCTCCTTTCCTTGGCATGCACCCAATGTTCAACGTGGATCTCCTTTGCCCTTATTTCCCACAATTATTGGACACCTCAGAAGTAGCAAAACAATTGACACCAATAGATCTCGCCCCTGCATGAATACAATAGGAATCCAGTGATTAGATTGTATACACACATATCAAGGGCACTTGACAACAAAGGATCCAACTTTATCGAGTCGTCAAGGCAGGGCGACTCCTGCACCAAGGCAAGTGGCTCACCCAGGGCCAAATTCAACAGAAATTTCCTCATCTGATGGGGGAACTCAACGCAATGGAGACCATTGCTTCCTAAGGAGGGAGTATTGATCCGGTTGGATATCAGTGGCCACCCACCTTTTCTAACTAGCTCAAAATAGTTTTTTGGCAATTTTGGCAATTTACTATTTTTAGTAGTTTTTCGCGTCCTAAAAATTCCTGAGCCGTTTTGAGGCCCTAAACGACATTTTTGGGGAAAACGGGGGGAAACATGGTGCTTTCATTGATGTTTCCCCCAAATTGAATCTCCTCGAGGATACCTTTCCAATGGGCTATCATGCACCTAAAACGGAGATCGTATGCAAAAGTTACGACCATGGGAACTTGATGTACTAAGTTACCCAAACAGGGCCCACATGACTTTTGGCGCTTCATCTCCTAGGGTTAGTTTTTTGGACGTCTAGGGTTTTTGGCATTCCTGTTCATTGCAAAAATTCCTTCAAAGCCTCATTGTAATCATCTTCTTTTGAATGATCATAGTCGTCACATGTCTTCTTAGAGATAAGTCACCACCATTCCATCAAGCTTGTTTTTCGCTGCATTTTACAGATTCGGCTTATTTCCTTATTGAATAGAAAACCCGTTATATTTAGGGATGATTTTAGGGGCTAAATTTCGCTCATGGGCTACTTTTCCATGGTTTTTCCAAAAATGAGATTCGCTATTTTAAAAATGATTCACTCAAATTCTATAGGATAAAATTATTTTACCTTAAAAATTGCCCAAATATTATAAAAACTATACAAAATCCTTAGAAATTTGAATATTTTTACAAAATATCGCTAATCATTTATAGTTGGCATATGAAGGATTAGTAAGCTTCGCCAAGGTTTCTACATTTTAAAATAAATTTCCATCCTTAAAATCATCCCTGGTTATATTGTATCTTTGTTATTTTGTGTTAATCACCTATTAATAATATGTAGTCATTTTGTTCTACTCATAAAATCCAGATCAAGAGTTTAGGGAAGAAAAAAAGATACAAAGGATAGCGCAGACAATGGATAGTTATAATCAAGAGATAATAGAATTGGCAGAGAAGTTGACACCAACTATCCCACCATAGGTCATATCATAGAGGGAGCAACAGGAAATAGAACACACAGATATCATAGAGTTGGAGGTGAAAGAAGTAGAAGAACTATATGAAAGGACTGCGCTTATATGGAAAGTCTTAGAAGAATAAGAAGGGATCCAATAGTTGGACCAGAGGGAACATAAAGTAAACATTGTAGTTCAATATTTAAAACAAAGGAAGAAGAAAATTCCTATATCATAGCGAATGAAGGTTGTGCATGAAATGAAAAATCTACAAGAAGAGTTGAAGACAATCCAAGGAGAAAAATAGACAGGATAGGCTCAATTGGAGCCACTATAGGATCAAGCAGAGAAAATGATAGAAGAATTGGAAATAGAGAAGGGAAGACTAGCACATGCGCACTTGGAAAGTATAGAAGTGTTGAAGGAGCACATAACATTGCAGTTTGTAAATAACCTAACAGAAAAGAGTGTGCAGGTAAAGACACAAGAAGATGAGTTAACAAAGAAGTTCCAGGCATTGGATAAATTGGTGCAGAAGGCACACACTACCTGAGTGGCTCATGACAAGCCACGGGTAAGTTTTGGGGACCTGTTAGAGCAGGCTAATTTTGGGTACAATGTAGTAGTTTTGGTGGATAGTTGGAGCACGCGATAGGAAATGAGGAGAAAGCAGCGCGATAGAAGGGAAAGGAAGCAGCGTGCCGAGAAATAAGGAGAATAAGCATAGAGTCAAAGCAGGGAACAAAGACCAACCAACGCAAGAAGTTTCTATGTGGCAAAACTAGGGTTAGGTTTTTGGTAGTCAATGTAATGGGTTCTTACCCACTTTTGAATTATAAATATAGGTTGTATGAGGATAAGAGGGTATCTATATTTTTGGCATATTGAAAAATATCTTGAGAACCTTTTTGAGTTTGAGTCATAGTACTGGTTTTTGGTTGAGAGGTATGGAGCTCAGATGGAGCTAGTTTTGAGATGTAATTGAGGGTCAGATCACATGTTGTGGAGCTTGGTGTGACAATGGTCAGCCTCATAGAGTATGACAAACTTTTGATGTAATGCACGTAGCACCATATTCTGATGAAGAATAATAATAATGTAATATCCCAAATCTGTAGATATGGATATTAACTCTCTACTAATCCTGTCTGTCGCAGATATGGTACTCTTTGGGTGGTTGAATGGGTTACTTAGGTTTATGACTACATTTGATAACTTGAATTTAACATGCGTGTTGATTTTGCATGTGGTTTCAGGTGGAACTACTTGTTTAAGATATATTGAATAGTCAAGCAATTACAATAATGACATGCATGTACAAAAATTCACACACATATTGCATGCATCTAAAATTAACCAAACGAATATTCAATTAGAACTTCAAATGACTATATCTATACTGTATATCTATACGTTTATTTATTTTTATGACTCATTTGATAACTTGAATTTAACATGCGTGGTGATTTTGCATGTGGTTTTAGGTGGAACTACTTGTTTAAAATATACTGAATAGTCAAGCAATTACAATAATGACATGCATGTACAACAATTCACACACATATTGCATGCATGTAAAATTAACCAAACCAATATTCAATTAGAAATTCAAATGACTATATCTATACAATACTAGTAAAATCATGGAACAATACCTAGAACTAACATGCATCGCTAGATCATTTGCATGCAAGCCTGATCTATGACATACGTGGGTTTATTGCTACATGAAACGTTGAATCTATTGTCGGAAGATGAATATGATGCATGAAAGAGAAAGAATCCTACAAATATGATGAGATATGTCCCAATGAAGTATCCTTATTCCCTAGAAGACGCGCCCTAGATGGGTCTGTTGCTGCTAATCTCCTGGATCTTTCTGTCACTGTTGGAAGTAATCTTTCCAACTGTTGGGAATACCCTCACACTAGCTAACACTAAAATAGTCACCCAAGTATATTCCAACATCAGAATCTAATGGAACCTATATTTACTGGAGAACCCTTCATTCTTCTCCAATGGGTCAGAAGGAATATGTCTTGCTAGCCCTATGGATGAGTAGATATTAGAATTTTTGATCTCTCATATGTCTATCAAACACGTTGCAACTCCACTGACTAAATGTGACACCCTGATGGATAGAAGGATTGGAAAAATGTGTTGGATGGATCAAATGTAACACCTTCCCATAATATAAAATGGTTTATGAGGGTTTAGGTTCGCTAGGCCTCCTCAGGAAGAGCGACCCACTATACCTTTGATGTCTCCTCTAGAACTCACACTGGACTCTTACTGCTGGAGTTGGATCTATGATGTCCACACTCAATATAATTGTAGATCTGTAATGAAAGCAATGGAAAACATGTGTGGTATATCTAAATGGATAGGGTGTGTCTCTAAATACCGAATCCAATCCCTCGGTGTCTTCCTCCTAGAATCCACAAGTATCCTCAAATTTTCTTAAATCTGGGTTTCTCCTCAAAGCTCTGGTTTCAATTCTAAAAAACATCAACAATAATATATTAGGTCATTTTTCCTCTCCTTATATCCATTGAAACCCTAATTCTTCGTTGAATTTTCACTTAAGTGCTTTTCCTAAGTTTTTTTATTTAATATTCACTTAAGCATTTAATTACCTTTTTCCACTTAGTCACTTAATGTCACTTTCAAATTATAACATTTCCCTAGTGAAATGACATCAAATGAACATTTTCCCATGTTTCTTCCTGGCTATAGTCTAAAGGGGATGTTTAGACTATTAATCCCTCCTCTGATCTAGGTGGATATTGGTGGCCACCCACCTTTTCCAACTGGCTCAAAACAACTTTATGGCAATTTTGGCAATTTACTATTTTTAGCAGGTTTTAACTTCCCGGGCCATTTTGAGGGCCTAAATGAAGATTTTTCGAGATCAAGGTTCTCAATGATAGTTGAAAGAATAATTGAGCCCCCAAAATGAATCTCTTCGATGATACCTTTCCAACGAGCTATCACACGCCTAAAATGAAGATCGTATGCAAAAGTTACGACTCCGGGAAGTTGATGCACCAACTTACCCAAACGAGGCCCACATGACTTTTGGCGCTTCATCTCCTAAGGTTATGTTTTTGGATGTCTAGGACTTTTGGCATTCCTGATTATTGTAAAAAGGCCTCCAGAGCCTCATTGTAACCATCTTCTTGTGAATGCGAGTAGCCGTCACATCTCTTCTTAGAGAT
>JZKD02S0492953.1:974936-985454 GCA_000966675.3 Picea glauca
TAAACTCTTGTGTTAATTTGTGGAATTTGTCTCTTGTATGTGTTGAAATTCTTATTATGATAAATGAATGGAATAGTAAATGAATCTGTTAAATTTTATTTACAGCGTGCAATAGAATATGTATAATATTTTCTATAGAATGAATGAATATGATGGTAGATATGGTTATCTAAAGTAAAAGAGAATAAATTCTCGGCATCCCCATGATCCCTATCCCTTCCTTGACTGTAGACATTTGGGTCCTCTAGTCACCCATAAGCCATTTCGGGTGAGACTATGTAATGCACTCTGTGCACAGTGTTTCCTTTTGTTTTACAAGAGAGGTCGATGGTTTCTACGGTTTTGTTGGATAATTAAGGTAGAAACTGGGTCAGATCATACATCCAACAGTGCCAAAAGGTGAAAACAAAACACAGACATCTAGTAGGATTGATACAACCATTTATCATTCTAGAATGGAAGTGGGAAGTGGTTACAATAGATTTTATTACAAAATTGCCTAGAACAATGAAGCAACATGATTCCATCATGGTGGTGGTGGACAAATTAACTAAGGCCACACTTTTTATTCCAGTGAATACAACACTCAAGGTAGAAAACAATGCATATTTACGTGAACAAAGTTTCCAAACTACATGGAGTGCATAAGGAAATAGTTTTAGACAGAGACTCCAAGTTTACATCCAAACATTGCAAAGGTTTTTTCAAAGGATTTGGGAAAAATGTGAATCTTAGCACAACGTTCAAGTCAAATGGGAAAACAAAGAGGACCAATAGGATAATTAAAGATGTGGTATGAATGTATGTGATGGATCAACCATTAAAATGGGAAGATTGTATCCACCTAGTGGAATTTGATTATAATAATGGATATCAAGCCTCACTAAAAATGAGCCCATTTGAAGCTTTGTATAGAAAGAAGTGTAGCACATAAGTGATTTGGGATAACCTAGTAGACAGAGCCTTCATTGAGCCAGATTTGTAAAAAGAAATGGAAGAGAAGATGACAAGGATCGGGTAGAATTTAAAGGTTGTCCAAGAAAAGAAGAAGAGTTATGCAGACAAGAACATAATTTTTAGATATTTTAAAGTGGGGGAACATGTTTTCCTAAAAGTTAAAGAAAAAGGAAGTTAGATAATATTGGGTTGTTGCCTGAAGTTGGAAGTAAGATATTGTGGGCCTTTTGAAATATTAGAAAAGATAGGGACAATTGCATATATGCTAGAATTTCTTGCATCCATGAGATTCCATAATGTGTTTCATGTGTTATTACTAAAGAGATATGTGTGTGACCCTAACCACATAATTGATTGGACTGTGATCCAAATGGAAAACGAAGAGGATTTCTGGGTGGAACTAGTATGCTTTATGTACTGGAAAGATAAAGTGCTCCGGAACAAAACCATAGGTTTGGTAAAGGTTCAATGGAACTGCTATGGTCCTGAAGATACAACATGGGAGCATGAAGAAACTATGTGGGAGGAATACCCGCAAATGTTTGTCAATTTTGAAGAAAATAAAAGTTGAAAACCCAAGACTCCATTTTTGGGCATCGAGTTACCAAAACCACATCTCTAAAATTCTTGGTCACCTATAATGATAGCCATGATAAAATAATGATGCAGCTCGATGGACTGAAGGAAGTGAAGGGGGTGAATTATTTAGGTTAGTAGGTTGAGAAGAACGAGACGTTATGGTTGGGCCTGATGTTGGAGGTTAAGAAAAATGTGCAAAAATTTGTTTTTATTTTTCTGAACATTGTAAAATTAATTTATATATGTATTTTTGGCATGGTATGGTGCATTGAGGATGATGAAAAATTATAGGGGAGGGGGAATGTAACATCCCCACTATAATCCCCAATTTAATTAATGCATAAGGTAGATATAGATGTGGCTATGGCCAAGTAATGTAAATGTGAAATGCATTTTCTGAATTGTAAATAAATATAATGTAATACCATCTATTGAGATATGGATAGAGATGTGGGTTGATTAATCCACAAGAGAGGGGGGAAACCTAGAGAGTGCTTAAGAGGGTTCTAAAGGGAAATAATTTATGGGTATTAATTCAAGCCCACATTTCTGATTTTTATTATCATTTGGGGAAAACTTCTATTTTCTTGTTGAGTGTATGAGAGTCCAATAATTGAATATATATCATATGGTGGGTGTGAGATTCACATCCCATAGTTATTAGAGAGGATGGGGCTGAAGTACAATCAATGTTGGATAGAGTGAGCAATGAACTATCTTGGGGAAAGAGAATAAATTTGTATGGGTAGTAACATACGGTTTTAGACATTCATTTTTTACATAAACAACAATAGAGAACAAAGGACAAGAGCTTGGGAGTTGGAGAAACAAGGATGAGCGAATTTTGGATCATGTTGGAGCATTTTTGGAGAATTTTGGAGCTAGAAATTGACGAGTCAGGTTGTCAGGCTTGAAGACTGAACTCCTGGGTGAGTTGCATTGTATCATCAAGAGTTTGTTGTTGGTTTTGCTGGTAGTTTTTCCTGACAGTGAGTTCACTTGAGTTCCTAGCTGAGATATTCCTAGCTACCAATGCCAGAGAGACCCTGATAAATGAATGGGATGCCCGATGGATTGAGGAAGTAAAGGAGTGCATTCCTTAGGTTGGGCAAGTCAAGAGGAAGAGAGTTGGTGGAAATTCTAGATAGTTGTAGGAGAGAACCAGTGGTTTTTGTGATACTGAGTTGTGAGGGGATTGTCAGAGGAACCCTTATTTTGTTTATTCTTAGCCCCAACTTGGTTGTGACTTGCTATTGAGATTTGGAAAAAAGGGTCTATGGTTGGGTGGAACATCCTTCCCAAGAAGTTGGTTGCACAAACTCTCTTTTAAAAATACGTGTTTATCTAGTTTGTTGAGTTATCTATGAGTTCATGGTTGTCCAATTACTTTGTAAATGACAATGGTTTATATACTTTTATATATGTTTTATCAGTTGCATTCATGCTTGTTTAGAGTGTTTTAGAGTTTTGTAGACACATTTAATTATGGGTATCAAATATTTTTCAAAATTGTGTTTAAATCGTAGTTGGTAAGCTATAGGAATTGATTAGCAAAAAAATATTTTTTTTATGTGTTTTTCTACATAGTAATGTTCCCTGGTTAATCTGGGGGTGTTACATCGGGCAACGATGGAGAGTTGATAGAAAGTGTAGCACTCAACTATACAACCTACTCCAAGGAAACATTTGTTGTGATAGCTTCAGTGGATGGAACAATTCGTTCTACACCAGAGACGACTGGCAGGTCATGTATAGGTGCAACCTTTGTGGATGCATTAGATGGAAAAGGTGGTGGAGACGGGTGGAATATGGGTGCATCCATTGTGGATGGATGCGATTGAAAAGGTGGTGGGGGTGAGTTTTGTACAGGTGTGGCCACTGTGGATGGATGGGATGACAAATATGATGGGGGTGGGGGATGAAAAACCCACAGGGGTTGTACAAGTGATGGTAAAACACTTGGGGTGAAAGAGGAATCCCAAGAGCTCAAGAAGGTTTCCCAATGACTGAATTACCCCCATAGTTGGGGGAAAATGATGGGGGTAGTTGCGATGGTGGTGGTGAATGGAAGGGTGGTGGTACAGGTGACCTAGTAGTGAATGAAGTAGTCTCCATATATATTTATATTATTTTTATTAGTACCAAAATGTAAAATTCAACCAAAAAAATATAAAAATTTTCACATTTAATCAAGATTCAACTCAACACACGATATCTATTGATCAGGGGATCAAATTTTGCTCAAAAATTCAAACTACTCGGAATTCCTTCAAATCGAACGAGAGCATAGGCCTCGTTGTTGCGAACCCAATGCAATTCATTTGGGTTCAAATGGATGTCAGGAGAGAGAGATATCGTGTTCTGTTCAAAATGGAAAACAAGCAAAAAAAGGGATGCTGACTGTATAGTCCGTACAGTCCGTATGGACGATGATGTGGCAGGCCATACAGATGACGTGGTAGGTCGTACACTGACGTGGTAGACAGTTATTGGACATTTGGCATGTGACATGTTTGTTGGCAGTGAATGGGATGGTGACACATGGACCAATCAAAGGCCGCCATGTGTCACTTCTTTGTTGGTTAAAACCTTTGCACTCAGCATGAGTCGACCCCATGACCTCTGGGGCAGGGTAAAGCTTTGGGAAAGGCTGCCCAATCGGCCCACCCACACATGTTCGTTGTTATATATATGCAAAGCATTGTATTTAACATTGTTTAAATGTATGTTTGGGCATGGACCGGGCTGGGGCTAAGCCTCAGCGCATGGTCATATGTTGTATTGTATGCGGCCGGAGCCACGACGGTTAGACCCACCGTAACCATGTTATAACCATTTAGATATATGCACGGTTTGGTATGCCATGTGACCAATATATATATGTGCGCGGGTTTAACATTACGGTTAAAAACCGGTTGTTAAAACTTAAGCCCTGCTATATAGCGCATGGTCATATGACAACCATGTGCCCACGGGCCTTGGTAGTTAGGGCCGATGCGTAATGGTTCAATAGTTTGGACCAGTTGTGCGGTTGCGCCCGATACCAAGTTTTTACACTTTAAATTGCGTGTGGGCTAGGTTGATCCAGAGGAGGTGCGTTTTGTAGATGCAAAGACAACAGTCTTGAAGGGGAGACTTCCAGGAAGCCTATCTACTTCATTTTTTGTCCAAACGAGGTGTCGAAAAATCCCAGCTAGGGGTCTTTGGACGTTCTGAAGCCATTGGAGCAGTGTATTTGGAATTTTGAGCATTGTAAAGCACATTTTTTAGCACTTTGAGCAAATAATACAAATGATCCATTGGAAGCTGGACCAGGAGATGTAGCCCAAGAGAGGGGTGAACTCCTTTATCATTTGTTGTGTTATGTGTTTTCTGTTCATTGATTATGTTGTTGTTTATATGCATCTTGAATGAGTAAATCCTATTAAAGTTGTGTTGCAAAGTTGATCCATTTTATTTTAACACATAAATTTAACTTGCAAATATTTTCAAGAATACAAGTCTTCNTCAACAGTTCCACTTGGTTATCAGGTATAAGAAGGGAATTTATAACAAAGTTGTTGATATGATTTCAAGGCCTATTATTAGTGCTTCAGTTATTCTTAAGCATAGTCCTATCATGATGAAAGTTATGTTGAGAAATATGCTTTAGATACTAATTTTAAAGAAGTATATGAAACTTTGTGCCACTCTAACCATGTTGAGGAATTGGATTACCATGTGCATGATAATCTTTTGTATCATCTTGGAAAGTTGTGTATTCCACAGGGGGAAAGAATTAACATTATAAGAGAGGCGCATTCTTCTCTTATTGCTGGTCATTTGGTGTAGGCAAGACAGTGGCTAATTTGCAAAGATACTGCTACTGGCCTAAAATGAATGAAAGTGTTTCAATATATGTTCGACGATGTTCGCTATGTGCCACAAGTAAACCTAGCAATCGAAAGTTGGGTTTGTATACTCCACTTCCGGTTCCTTCTCGTCCTTGGGAAAGCATTTCCATGGACTTTGTAAGAGGTTTACCTATGTCTAGACGAAATCATGATTATCTTTATGTTGTGGTTGATCGATTTAGAAAAATGTGTATTTTGATGCCTTGTACAAAACATGTTACAGTTGAACAGACGACACAAATTTTCTTTCAAAATGTTTGGGTGCATTTTGGATTGCCTAAATCCATTATTTTTGATCGGGATTCTTGATTTGTTGGAAGTTTTTGGACGAGTTTATGGGCACTCATGGACACCAAACTTAAAAAGAGCACAAATTTTCATCCACAAACAGATGGTCAGACATAAGTAGTAAATCAAACAGTGGTGCATCTTGTTCGTTCTTATTGCAGTAAGCATCCTAAACTTTGGGATGAGCATTTACATTACATTCATCATGCATACAATCGAGCTAATCATTCTTCAACTCAAACGTCGCCATTTGAAGCATGTTTTGGCTATTTGCCCAAATCACCTTTAGATTTTATCTTTGGGAAGGACATTGCTATCGATGGTCAATATGACATTGATAGGGTAGAAAATTTCATTGAACAAATTCAGTTGACACATCAAATGGTGCAAGAGCAATTGGAAAAGAGTCAAGCCAAGTACAAGATGAGACATGACAAGCATCATGTTGATCACAATTTCCAAGTTGGAGATGAAGTTTGGCTTTACATCAATAAGGAGAGGCTTAAAGGAGAAGGTAAAAAATTGAAACCGATTCGATATGGTCCTTTAAAGATTATCGACAAGATTGGTAGCAATGTCTTTCGTTTAGATTTGCATCCTTATATGCAGATGTATGTAGTTGTTAATGTTGAGAATTTGAAATTGTATGAACCTCTGTTGATTGGTGATCAAGGAGAGAATATTCAGATTCCTTCTATAGATGATTTTTCCCTAGACTATCTTACAGAATTGCATGAAGACACCATCCTTGACAGGAGAATGCGAACTTCAAAACGAGGAAATGTGGAGTATCTTCGAGTTGGTCTTAAAGGTACAAATCCAAGCAAAGCCAAGTGGATTGAGGTTGGAAGAGTGAGGGAACTATAACCTCATCTTCAAATAGACTAAAGATAGTCTTTTGGAGGTCCAAAAGATTTCCAATGGGGAGGTGTGATCAGGGGATCAAATTTTGCTCAAAAATTCAAAGTGCTCAAAATCTCTTCAAATCGAACGAGAGCGTAGGCCTCATCATTGCGAACCCAACACAACTTGTTTGGGTTCAAAAAAACGTCGGGCGTGAGAGATATCGCATTCTGTTCAAAATGGAAAACAGACAAAAAAAGGGATGTTGATTTTACAGTCCGTACAGTCTGTACGGACGATGACGTGGGAGGCCATATGAATGATGTGGTAGGTCGTATGCTGACGTGGCAGATATTTATTGGACAATTGACATGTGACGTGTTTGTTGGCAGCGAATGGGATGGCGACACGTGGCCCAATCAAAGGCCACCACGTGTCACCTGTTTGTTGGTTAAAACCTTTGCACTCAGCAAGAGTCGACCCCGTGACCTCCAGGGCAGGGTAAAGCTTTGGGAAAGGCTGCCCAACCGGTGCGCCCACACATGTTCCTTGTTATATATATGCAAAGCATTGTATTTAACATTGTTTAAATGTATGTTTGGGCGTGGACCAGGCCAGGGCTAAGACTCGGCCCGTGGTCATATGTTTTATTGTATGCGACCGTAGCCATGGTGGTTAGACCCATCGTAACCATGTTATAACCGTTTAAATATATGCACGGTTTGGTATGCCATGTGACCAATATATATATATATATATGTGCGCGGGTTTAACATTACGGTTAACAAACGGTTGTTAAAACTTAAGCCTTGTTGTATAGCACGCGGTCATATGACAGCCATGTGCCCACGGGCCTTGGTAGTTAGGGCTGGCACGTAACGGTTCGACAGTTTGGACCGGTTGTGCAGTTGTGCCCAGTGCCAAGTTTTTTCACTTTAAATTGTGTGTGGGCTAGGTTGAGCCAAAGGAGGTGCGTTTTGTAGATGCAAAGACAACAGGCTTGAAGGGGAGACTTCCAGGAAGCCTATCTACTTCATTGTTTGGCCAAACGAGGTGTTGAAAAAGACCAGCTAGGGGTTTTTGGACATTCTGAAGCCATTGGAGCATTCTATTTGGAATTTTGAGCATTGTAAAGAACATTTTTGAGAACTTTGAGAAAATAATTCAAATGATCCATTGGAAGCTGGACTACGAGATGTAGCCCAAGAGAGGGGTGAACTCCTTTATCATTTGTTGTGTTATGTTTTTTTTGTTCATTGATTATGATGTTGTTTATATGCATCTTGAATGAGTAAATCATATTAAAGTTGTGTTACAAAGTTGATCCATTTGCTTTTAACACATAAATTTAACTTGCAAATATTTTCAAGAATACAAGTCTTCTTCATTTTTAGATCACCTATTAAGGGGGTCCTTGTCCATGCTCAGTGGAAATGGTTCATCATTGTATGGTATCAAAACCTACAGAAACACTATAACATTGTATTTGAGGATGCCAGAGAACAAGCAAATCATTGTGGTGAATTTATCAAAGGTGACACATACCTATGTATGTGGTACACCAAATGCACAAGCTTCCTCTACTAATGTATTAGTGGTGGAAACTGACACTAATGCATCTATTGGAATTCAGAGTCTAATATCTGAGCATTGCAACTGCAAACATCATATAATAAGATATGCAAAAAGATATACAATAAACTACACACACACACATATATAATCAATGAAGAACGAAGAAATGGTAGAGATACTAACCTCCTCCATGAAACTCTCATTTTCTCTAGCCTCCATCAACCCATAACAAGTATTACAACAACGCGAGCATATATGAGGGTCACATGAACATACAATATGTCCATGTGCCCTCTCATGGTTGCACTCTACTATAGGGCTTGAAGGTCCAGTCCCTCTCCCAACATCACTTGTATGTACCTCCTACCGAGATATTATTGCAAAATTTATATGTTGCACCAGGCTCCAAGTCAAGGCTTCTATGGATAATTGTGTTTGGGTGATGTCTTTTGTGATGGGAGGATGTTGAGAAGGGGGTTTAGGCCTTCTCCTAGGAGGACAAGGACCTAGTTGTAGGTCATGCCTAGCATTTTCTATGTCATGAGCAAACCCATGATCCACCCCTTGGAATTTTCTAATGTCAAAGTAGTTGACATGGTGATCCAACATAAACTCTTCCCATAATTTCCTAAGGAAAAAAAGGGGAACCTACCTAATATTGCAAGGAAATTTTTCAAACACTATAAACCACTTATCCATCCAATTATCCTTAAATTATTGGTGGATGCATCAATCCATACAAATTTGTCTCTTTGTGACTAGTGGCTATATTTTGGTTCTAGGATCAATGAACAATGACATCAATTCTTGTTTTGTATTGTTCATGTATCTCACTTGGTTTTTGTCTATGATAGTCCTATAATATTATAACATGCTAGCCTTGTAGTAAGAAATATTGGTTAATTACCCTTTGACACTTGCAATGGACAATAAAATGGTGTCCAAGGAAGTATCCCAATAGGAACACATACACATTCCCAGAGCACATGCATGTTCTTATGAACACATGTGTTCTTAGGAATGCATGCATGTTCTTAAGAACATGTGTGTGTTCCTTTCGAGGAGTCGATGTGGCATCTTGGGTGGTAGTTTTGTGTTTTCCAAGCCTGTCACATTAGGAGAACATGCAGATTCTTAAGAAAGTGCACGCATTCCTACGTGAGCAAATTCATGCACACCATGTTGCCACTTTTTTGTCCATCAACTTTATCCACCCACCCTTAATGAAAGAATCAGAGATGTAACAATTAATGCAATGATGCCTCCTTGGATGATGAGCTTCTACTTGCATCGTGGAAAGCATGAATTTGCATAGATATTTTTTCTGTCATGAGAGTGTCTGAGTTGATTGCTTGCACAAGCTCAACATTGGATGACATGGTAATGGTGAGATTTTGGCTTTCAGTGTTGGATTTAAATGAGCATTATACATATTGAGACTAATGGCATAAATAAGGTAATGAAGTTATTTTGTTAGAATTTGTGGCTCTAACAAATGACAGGTGAATATGGAAGATCCAATATGAAGACTAAAATTTCAAAAATACAAGAAAAGATGCTAATGGTATTCTTGTTTTACGAGTTATTATCTCTTGTTGATGTTTTGAATTCCTACATGAGTAGTCAATGCAATGAAGAAAATTTGTAAAGTATATTGAGGCTAGAAGGAAGTAATAGCTACATGTTTGTTATTTCTAGTTATTCCTTGATGAAAAATTGTTTGATGAATATTGCACTATAATTCCTCATTGGGATGGATATATCTTGTATCTAGACTATTTATCTATAGAACTAGTGAGTACCATGGTTGGGTACCTAGGTGTCTTGATAGATGAAAGTATGTCCATAGGATGACTGGTTGCTTAGTATTTACAGTCAAGTTTCATTAGGCCCCAGAGTACAACAAGTTTCTAATCAATCTTTGGTATCGGTAGTATGTTTGGTTTCCATTAGGTATGTGTTCAAAATAACAGTTCTACAAGTGAGCGAAGAAGTATGGACACTTATTTTGATTATGAGATGGATATTGTGTTTCGTGTGTATGAGATCATTGAGGGATGTCTTGGTCGAGATCCATATGACTCAAGTCATGACAGGTCAAAAAAGGTAAGTTTGGTCTCTATGAAGAGTAGGTGAATTCATCTTCACTATGAGAGTGCATCTTTGTGCTTAAGCATATAGGTTGAACTGACCATTCAATATTGCTTGAGCATGAGTATTTCCTTGAAGGGGAAGCTTGTACAACCATATATGGATTTCTAAACACTTGGAGTTGGATATTCACTTTGGGTGATGTTATGTGACCAAACAAAGAAGGAAAAGGATAGGTGTCCGCAAAGAATGTGTGCACTAGTTGCTCTAGAAGTTACATGAAAAATTGTTT
>JZKD02S0492953.1:985464-1008471 GCA_000966675.3 Picea glauca
ACGCCGTAGCCCCGATGGGAGGTTATACAGCGGTGGTCTTATGGTAAGTGGTCACATAGACTACTGTATAGCATAGAGGGCTAATGCGTTAGGAGCATATCGGGGATCGGAGAACAGCGAGTTCTGAGAACTCGTGAATTACGACAATGGAAATCCCGAAACTCCGATAGGAGTAGCCCGTACAGAAGGTAATACCACGGTCGTAAAGGAAGTAAACCACAGGCTTGGCCTGGGGACTTAATGCGTAAGGAGCGCATCAGGATTTGGAGGATCGCGAGTCATGGGGGTGAATGAGTTTTGACATTAGAAACCCTGAATCCCGATAGTGAACCAGGGATTGGCATTTCGCTAAGGCAGGTTTGTGGGAAATTAACCCAAAAATTTTAAATTATGATAGTGGATATGTTACATCCACATATCCTCTACACGATGCGAGGAGGCTGGAGGATCCTTTTAACTTGGCTGCAAGGGTGGCAGGCATGGCTATTGCCAAAGGATTGATAAGCAATGGCATAGGAATCAAATCCTCTTCCAATTCCTTAACCTAGTCCTTCAGTCTGGCATTCTCGGCCTCGATGCCTCCAATGGAATCATCAAGTGCATCTCCAATCTCTATGTGAAGTTGAAAGATTTGGGACGACCGCATGTTCTCAAGGTTAACCTCTGAACGAGATTTTCCTTTCTTATTTTTTAAATTTGTTTTTTAAATAATCAATTTTTTGGACTGGTAGTCAAAAACAACGCTTTGGAACACGAAGGATTCATCTTCGTCAAAATTTTTGGTATCAGACATGTCCATTGGATGACTATGCTGGATCGTGTCTCTGAGTTGATCAAGGTAGCGGAGTACATTANCTCCTTGATCAACTCACAGGGGCCAAATACTTCAGTAAGATTGATCTGAAGTCTGGCTACCACCAGGTCTCGATATAGCATACAAATGTATGGAAGATCACCTTCAAGTCAAAGGAAGGCCTTTTTGAATGGTTGGTCATGCCCTTTTCTTTGTCAAATTCTTCAGCCACTTTCATGAGGATGATGGACGATATCCTGCGACCATTCACCAATACTTTTGTAGTGGTGTATCTGGATGACATTCTAATTTACAACAAGACTTGGGTCGAACACTTGCAGCATATTCAACAGGTTCTGCACACCCTACGACAGCACAAGCTATACGCCAACTTGAAAAAATGCTCCTTCGGCATGGACATGGTCCATTACCTGGGCTACATCATTGATCAGCACAATGTACATGTGGATCCAGCCAAGATCCAAGTCATCCGTGACTGGCCAGCCCCAACAACACTCACTGAGCTTTGGAGCTTCTTAGGCCTTGCCAATTTCTACCGCAGGTTCATGTTGGGTTTCTCCCATATTACATAGGCCCTCATCCAAATAAACAGTGGTGGTGTTAAGGTGAAATTTGCATTGGGCTGGTCCCAAAAACAAGTGTTCGATGATTTGAAGTAGCGCTTGTGCTCAGCCCCAGTACTTTCACTACTATACCTACAACATCCCTTTTCGATCGAGACAGATGCTTCAGACTATGTTGTGGGCATCGTTCTCACTCAGCACGGGCACCCCGTGGCCTATCATAGTGAGACATAGTCATATATTGTCCGTAAGTACCCTACTTACAACTAAGAAATGCACTCCATTATGCAAGCATGCCACCAGTGGAGACATTACATTCTTGGGAAGGAAATAGTCATCCACACTGATCATAAGCCACTGCAGCTCATGCAAACATAGGTAAAATTGTAGAATGACGACCATCAAAAGTGGTCCACATACTTGCAGCAATTCCACTTCAATTTCAAGTATAAAACATAAAGCACCAATCACGTTGCTTATTACCTCAACAGACTGCCAGTCGCGGCACTCACCATGGTTCTATACTCTTGCGGCCATGAGACATCTGGATACCCCCAACTCCATGAGACAGACCCTGACTTCGCCACCACCTACCAAATGTTGGGTGAAAATGTAGTTGTCTATAATTTCCATCTTTAGGATGGGTTGTTGTGTCGTCTGAGCCATATCTATGTTCCATTAAGTGAGCGAGCGAAGATGATATAGGAAGCCCACTACAGTCGGGTGGTAGGACACTTTGGCATTGAAAAGATAGTGGCGATGCTACAAAAACATTTCTCCTGGATGAAACTTCGACATGAGGTCAACAAGTATAACAGGTCCTGCACTGCTTGCGTTATTTCCAAACCAACCACTAACAAACAGGGCCTGTACACCCCTCTTCCTACTCCTGATAGGCCATGGGAATCCATCTCAATGGACTACATATCGGGCCTCCCATCCACTAAGTGGGGAAATGACTATTTTTTTGTGGTTGTTGATCACTTTTCTAAGATGGTGATTCTGGTTGCCTGCAAGAAGAGCATCACAGCAGAGGCCACTGCCAAGCTCTTCTTTGAATGAGTTTGGGTACATTTTTGAATCCCACAAACCATTGTCTCAGATCAGGATAGTCAATTTCTCAGCACATTCTGGTCGAGCCTCTGGTCACTGCTGGACACCAAGCTCACCAAATCCATGACCTTCCACCCCCAGACAGATGGCCAAACCGAGGTTGTAAATAGAATGATTGTGCATATCCTTCGCATGTATAATTCAAATCACCCTCTCACATGGGATGAGAGCCTTCCCTATGCCCAACATAGCTACAACCGAGACCTACATAGCTCAACCGGCCACAACCCCTTTCAAGTGGGGTTGGGATTCCAACCATTGGGTCCTATAGATGTTGCACTTCCCCTTGCAGCCACCTCGACTGACTCATCTCCTGATCCAACTAAAGCTGATAAAGCCACCCGATTCATTGAGAGGATCCAACACATCCACCGACAGGTTCAGGATATCCTACAGAAGTCCAATGACAAGTACAAACAATGCCATGATCGACATTGGGTGTCGCATAAGTTTCAGGTGGGCGACAAAGTTAGGTTGCACTTGCAGAAAGAACGCCTTATAGGACCCCATTAGAAGATTTTCCCACTCCGTTATGTGCATTACACTATCACCAAGGACATGGGGGATAATGATTTTGAGCTCAACATTCCTCCTTTCCTTGGCCTGCACCCAGTGTTCAACGTGGATCTCCTTCGCCCTTATTTCCCGAGAGTATTGGACACCTCAAAAGTAGTAGAACAACTGACACCAAAAGAGCTCAAACTTGACTGCATACAATAGCAATCTAATGATCATATTGTGGACATACATATCAAGGGCACTTGACAACAAAGGATCCAGCTTTATCGAGTCGTCAGAGAAGGGCAGCTCCTGCACCAAGGCAAGTGGCTCACCCGGGGCCAAATTCAATAGAAATTTACTCATCTGATGGGGGACCTCAAAGCAATGGAGACCATTTCTTCCTATGGAGGGAGGATTGGTCCAGATGGATGTCGGTGGCCACCCACCTTTTCCAACTGGCTCAAAATAGTTTTCTGACAATTTTGGCAATTTACTATTTTTAGTAGTTTTAACTTCCGGGGCCATTTTGAGGGCCAAAATGAAGGTTTTTTGGGCTGTAGCTCCTCAATGATAGTTGAAGGCATGATTGAGCCCCCAAAATGAATCTCCTTGATGATACCTTTCCAATGGGATATCACATGCGTAAAGAGAAGATCGTATGCAAAAGTTACGACCCGAGGAAGTTGATGTACTAACTTACCCAAACGAGGCCCACATGAATTTTGGTGCTTCGTCTCCTAGGGTTAGGTTTTTGGATGTCTAGGGTTTTTGGCATTCTTTCTTATTGTAAAAAAGGCCTTCAAAGGCTCATTTTAATTTTTCTTCTAACAAATGCGTGCTGCTATCACATATCTTCTCAGAGATAAGCCGCCATCATTCCAACAAGCTTGTTTCCACTACATCTTACAGTTTCAGTTTATTTCGTTATTGAATAGAAAACCAATTTTACTGTATATCTGTTATTTTGTGTTAAGAACCTGTTAATAATCTGTATTCATTTCATTCTTCTCATAAAATCTGGATCAATGTTATCAAATCGGTCTGCTCCTTGTCGTCCTAATACATGTCCCCAACGAGGTTGGAGTACAAAGAGTTGGGTCTCGAGCTTGTTTCTCTTGAGGACAGAAGATCTTGCATGCCCAAGCGACCTCCCATGGTAGGAGAAAAAAAAGATGACGAGATAGGAGATCCTTTCAAACTATTGATTGAGGAAGCCCTCATGCAACAGAGGAACGAGATGATGGATAGTTTTGCGCAAATCCTTTAGCAACTACCAACAAGCAACGAATCTTCTTCGAATGAAGGCGCCGCCCCCTTCGAGGTATAAATAAAATTCGATATTCCTATATTTGAAGGTCAGATAGATGCATATGTTGTAGAAAAGTGATTGAATCTACTATAAGGTTATTTTTATGTCCATAACTTTTCGAATAGAGAAAAGATTACTTTTGCGCTCCTCAAAGCCGTTCCCCATGTCAAAGATTGGTGGGAAACATTATGTGAGCAAAATGAAATAGAGGAAACCTCATTATTTTCAGTCATGACCACCTAGGAATCCTTCAAGGATGTTATTAAGGAACAATACTACCCTATCGAAAGTTATGAAGACCTGTATACCAAATGGACCACACCGCGGCAAGAAAGAGACCAAGCAATGCTAGATTTCACAAATATCTTCCATAGCTTGTGCACCAAGTTGGGTATCAAATATTCCTTGCGACATATGGTGCTCAAGAATTGATTTTCTCTGCATAGATACATCCATACCGAAATGGAATTTCTAGACATCTCATCCTTGGGCATGACCTACCAATATGCCATCAAAATCGAACAGAAGCTCAAGAAAAAGACATGGAAATTTGGGTCTGGGAAACACTCACAACAAAATCTAGGAAAGGGCAGCCCCAACCCACCGAACAAAGGACAGAACAAATATGGACAATATTAGGGCAGCCAGTCCAACCGAAAAGCAAAGAAGGACACCAGAAAGACAAAGAAAGATACCGGGAAGTGGGGAGACTTCCATAAGAGCCCTTGGCATAACACTCCTGACTGCTGCTCAAAGCAGTCACTAGTGGCCGAAGTGAAAGCCTTTGAATCAGATGCGGATTCTGACTCTGAGCCAAAACTAGAAAGGGGAATATATATCATTGACACGAAACCTAGTGCCACCATTGCTACCACCAAGCTCCATCGTGGTGAACCAGATGAGCCAGAAGAAGAAGAACGCCTCTTCCATTCACAGCTGTGGGTAAAAGGCACCCCGATGCACTACATCATTGATAGAAGTAGCCAAAAGAACCTCATCTTAGCAGAGGTCATCAAGCGGCTGGCCCTGCCAAAAACGTTGCATCCACAACCCTACGCCATTGGATGGCTCCACCAAGGAAGTGATCTCCATGTCAAACAATAGTGGCAAAAGTCCTACGACATCAATCCATTCAAAGACGAGGTATTATGTGATGTTTCTCCTCTCGAAGTTTGTGATGTTCTGTTGGGCCAACCTTATTTATGGAAATGTCATGTTGTATATGAGTGTAGGCCTCGTAGTGTTATTATTACTTTTAACAGGAAATTGTACAGGATACCCAAGGCAGTCCCACCTAGTGTTATTTCCTTGATCTCTGCTATGAAATGCAGGAAGGTTATCTCTTAGACAGGGAACTTTTTCTTCTTCATGATTCGCTCTCAGAATAAGTGAAAGATCACAGCCACATCTAGGGTCTCTGCGGCCGACCTCTCCACACAGTAGAAGAAAGTAGATAAGGTCATGGAAGAATACTCATATATCTTCTCCTCACCTATAGGGGTACCTCTCCACTTCCAAGTAAAGCACCCCATCGATCTGACCTCCGGCGCACCACTACCCAATGGGCTAGTCTATCGATGCTCTTTGTTAGAGAATGAGGAGATCAAGCAACAAATCCAAGAACTACTCCACAAGGGACACATCTGCCCCAGCTCATCACCTTGCGAGAGCCCAATCGTGTTAGTACAGAAGAAATGTGGAACCTAGCGACTCTGTATTGATTACCAGGCTTTGAATAAAATCACAGTCAGAAACCGATACTCAATTCCCCGAATCGATGACCTCCTTGATCAACTCACGGGGGCCAAATACTTCAGTAAGATTGATCTGAAGTCTGGCTACCACCAGGTCTCGATATAACAAACAGATGTATGGAAGACCACCTTCAAGTCAAAGAAAGGCCTTTTTGAATGGTTGTTCATGCCCTTTGCTTTAACAAATTCTCCAGCCATTTTCATGAGGATGATGGACAATATCCTACAACCATTCACCAATACTTTTGTAGTGGTGTATATGGATGAAATTCTAATTTACAAGAAGACTTGGGCCAAACACTTGCAACATATTCAACAGGTTCTACATACCCTATGACAGTACAAGCTATACGCCAACTTGGAAAAATGCTCCTTCAACATGGACAGGGTCCATTACTTGGGCTACATCATTGATCAGCATGGCGTACATGTGGATCCAGCCAAGATCCAAGTCATTCGTGACTGACCAGCCCCAACAACACTCACTGAGCTTCAGAGCTTCTTGGGCCTTGCCAATTTCTACCACAGGTTCGTGTTGGGTTTCTCCCATATTACATGGGCCCTCAACCAAATAAACAGGGGTGGTGGTAAGGAAAAATTTGTGTGGGGTCGGTCCCAATAATAAGAGTTAGATGATTTGAAGTAGTGCTTGTGCTCAGCCCCAATACTTTCACTACCAGACATGCAACATCCCTTTGAGATCAAGACAGATGCTTCATACTATGTTGTGGGCATCATTCTCACTCAGCACGGCCACCCCATGGCCTATCGTAGTGAGACATTGTTAGATATTGTCTGTAAGTACCCAACTTACGACAAAGAAATGTAATCCATTGTGCAAGCATACCGCCAGTGAAGATATTACATTCTTGGGAAGGAGACAGTCATCCACACTAATCATAAGCCATTGCAGTTCATGTAGACACAGGGAAAATTGCAGAATGATCGCCATCAAAAGTGGTCCACATACTTGCAACAATTCCACCTCAACATCAAGTATAAAACATGAAGCACCAATCACATTGTTGATTGCCTCAGAAGACCACCAGTTGCGGCACTCACCACGGTGCTAGACTCTTGTAGCCATGAGACATCTCGATGGCCCCAACTCTATGAGACAGACCCTGACTTCGCCACCACCTACCAAATGTTGCTTGCAAACGTAGTTGTCAATAATTTCCATCTTCAGGATGGGTTGTTGTGTTATCTGGGCCATATTTGCATTCCATCAAGTGAGCGAGTGAAGCTAATCTGGGAAGCCCACTACAGTCAGGTGGCTAGACACTTTGGTGTCGAAACGATAGTGGTGATTCTACAGAAACATTTCTACTGGCTGAAACTTTGACAAGAGGTCAGCAAGTATATCAGGTCCTGCACTACCTATGCTATTTCCAAACTGACCACTAAGAAACAGGGCCTGTACACCCCTCTTCCTACTCCTAACAGGCCATGGGAATCCATCTCAATGGAATACATGTCAGGCCTCCTGTCCACTAAGCGGGGAAATGACTATGTTTTTGAGGCTGTTGATCGCTTTTCTAAGATGACGATTATGGTTGCCTCCAAGAAGAGTATCACAGCAGAGGCCACTACCAAGCTCTTATTTGAATGAGTCTGGGTACATTTTGGAATCCCACAAACCATTGACTAAGATCGGGATAGTCTATTTCTCAGCACATTTTGGTCGAGCCTCTGGTCATTACTGGACACCAAGCTCACCAAATCCATGGCCTTCCACCCCCAGACAGATGGCCAAACTAAGGTTCTAAATAGAATGATTGTGCATATTCTTCGCATGTATAATTCAAAGCACCCTCGCACATGGGATGAGAGCCTTCCTTATGTCCAGCATAGCTACAACCGAGCCCCGCATAGCTCAACTGGCCACATCCCCTTTCAAGTGGGGTTGGGTATCCAACCATTGGGTCCCATAGATGTTGCACTTACCCTTGCGGTCACCTCGACCGACTCATCTCCTGCTCCAACTAAAGCTGACAAAGCCACCTGGTTCATTGAGAGGATTCAAAACATCTACCAACATGTTCAGGATATTGTACAGAAGTCCAATGACAAGTACACACAACGCCATGATCAACATCGGGTGTCGCATAAGTTTTAGGTGGGAGACAAAGTTTTGTTGCACTTGTAGAAAGAACGCCTTACAGGACCCCATAGAAATCTTCACCCACTCCTTTATGGGTCATACACTATCACCAAGTTCATGGGGGATAATGCTTTTGATCTCAACATTCCTCCTTTCCTTGGCCTGCACCCAGTGTTCAAGGTGGATCTCCTTCACCCTTTTTTCCCATCATTATTTGACACCTCAGAAATAGCAAAACAACTGACACCAACAGATCTCAAACCTGACTGCAGACAACATGAATCTAAGGATCAGATTGTGGACAGACAAATCAAGGGTACTTGACAACAAAGGATCTGGCTTTATTGAGTCGTCAAAGCAGGGCAGTTGCTACACCAAGGCAAGTGGCTCACCAAGGGGAAAATTCAGCAGAAATTTCCTCATCTGATGGGGGAAATCAACACAATGGAGATCATTACTTCCTAAGGAGGGAGGATTGATCCATATGGATGTCATTTTCCACCCACCTTTTCTAACTGGCTCAAAATAGTTTTCTGAAAATTTTGGCAATTTACTATTTTTAGCAATTTTAACTTCCGGGGCCATTTTGAGGGTCTAAATGAAGGTTTTTCGGGATCGATCTCCTCAAAGATAGCCAAAGGCATGATTGATACCCCAAAATGAATCTCCTCAATGATACCTTTCCAACAGGCTATCACACACCTAAAGCGGAGATCGTATGCAAAAGTTACGACCCCGCGAAGTTGATGTACTAACTTACCCAAACGGGGCCCACATGGCTTTGGGCACTTCATCTCCTAGGGTTAGGTTTTTGGATGTCTAGGTTTTTTGACATTCTTTCTTATTGTAAAAAAGTCCTTCAGAGCCTCATTGTAATTTTTCTTCTTACGAATGCGCGCTTCCATCACATCTCTTCTCAAAGATAAGCCACCACCATTCCAACAAGCTTGTTTCCACTGCATTTTACAGTTTCAACTTATTGAATAGAAAACTAGTTTTACTGTATCTTTGTTATTTTTTGTTAAGCACCTGTTAATAATCTGTATTCATTTTGTTCTGCTCAAAAAATCTGGATCAGTGGTATCAGAGCGGTCTGCTCCTTGTCGTCTTAGTACATGTCCCCAACGAGGTCGGAGTATAAAGAGTTGGGTCTTGAGCTTATTTCTCTTGAGGACAGAAGCTCTCGCATGCCCAAGCGACCTCCCATGGAAGGAGAAAATAAATATGATGGGATAGGATATCCTTTCAAACTATTGATTGAGTAATCCCTCACACAACAGAGGAACGAGATGATGGATAGTTTCACTCAAATCCTTCGGCGGCTACCAACATGCGATGCATCTTCTTCGAATGGAGGCACCGCCCCCTTAAAGGTACAAATAAACTTTTATATTCCTATATTTGAAGGTCAAATAGACACAAATTCTATAGACAAGTGGTTGAATCTACTAGAAGGGTATTTTTCTGTCCATAACTTTTCAAATAGAGAAAATATTACTTTTGCGCTCCTCAAATATGTTCCCCATGTCAAAGATTGGTGGGAAACTTTCTGTGAGCAAAAGGAAATTGAGGAAACCTCATTTTTTTCAGTCACGACCACCTGGGAATCCTTCAAAGATGCTATTAAGGAACAATACTACCCTGTTGGAAGTTATGACGACCCGTATACAAAATGGACCACACTGTGGCAAGAAAGAGACCAAGTAGTGCTAGATTTCACAAATATCTTCCATACCTTGCGCACCAAGTTGTGTATCAAAGATTCGAAATGACATCTGGTGCTCAAGTATTGCGGTGATATGGATAGATACATCTAGACCGAAATGGAATTTCTGGACATCTCATCCTTGGGCGCAGCCTACCGATATGCCGTCAAAATCAAGAAAACGCTCAAACAAAAGATGCGGAAATTTGGGCCTGGGAACCCCGCACAACAAAAGCCAGGAAAGGGCGGCCCCAAACCACCGAACAAAGGACAGAACAAATATGGATAGTATCAGGACAACCAGAAAGACAAAGAAATATACCGGGAAACAACAGGCATCTAATGATCATATTGTGGACAGGCAGATCAAGGGCACTCAACAACAAAGGATCTAGCTTTATTGAGTCATCAAAGCAGGACAACTCCTACACCAAGGCAAGTGTCTCACCCGGGGCCAAATTCAACAGAAATTTCCTCATATAATTGGGGACCTCAATGAAATGAATACCATTGCTTCCTAAGGAGGGAGGATTGATCCATATGGATTTCGGTAGCCACCCACCTTTTCCAACTAGCTCAAAACTGTTTTCTGACAATTTTGACAATTTACTATTTTTAGCAGTTTTAACTTCTAGGGCCATTTTGAGAGCCTAAATGAAGGTTTTTCGGGATCGATCTCCTCAATGATAGTTGAAGGCATTATTGATCCCCCAAAATTAGTCTCCTCGACAATACCTTTCCAACGGGCTATTACATGCCTAAAACGAAGATTGTATGCAAAAGTTACGACCCCGGGTAGTTGATGTACTAACTTACCCAAATGGGGCCCACATGAATTTTGGCGCTTCATATCCTAGGGTTAGGTTTTTGGATGTATAGGGATTTTGGTATTCTTTCTTACTGTAAAAAATTCCTTCAGAGCCTCATTGTAATTTTTCTTCTTGTGAATGTGCGCTACCATGACATCTCTTCTCATAGATAAGCCACCACCATTCCAGCAAGCCTGTTTCTGCTGCATTTTACAGTTTCGACTTATTTTGTTATTGAATAGAAAACCAATTTTACTATATCTCTGTTATTTTGTGCTAAGCACCTGTTAATAATCTATATTCATTTCGTTCTGCTCATAAAATTTGGATCAAATTGTATACTTAGAAATAAGATCTTATATATAAGTGCTAATTTCTAATTGCAAAAGGGCGCGGGCACAGGAAAAAATGATTAGGAATTGGATATTTCTTGAACCCGCCAACTCGACGATCCATGAAAGAAATTTGAAGAAATGGAGAAGTATGGAAAGCGGACATACGGGCTTCAAAATGGGGTGAAAATAGTTCCACAGGAGACGTGAGGACCCGGCAGACAAATTGTATGTCTTGAAATTTTTCAGTGAAAAATGTGTACCATGAAAGAGGGCATGATAGGTAGACTGTAATATGGAAGACGGTATTATCTGAGTCCAATTGTAAATTTATATATCCCGGAAGTCACGATATTGTTCATAGGTCATGGCACAATAGAAGTCCAATCTAGAGCCCGCCTACTGGGAATTTGCGGTTAGAGGAGTGGTTGGGTATGGAATGGGGAAGCGGTCGGTCGGTGTTGCGATATAAGAGCACAAGTGCAAACTTGAACATGCAAGTCCACCTACCCACACAACTAGACATTTTTTAAAAAATGAATAAGTGACGAGAGATAAATTTCAGGGAAAAGAAAAACAAATATTTGGCTAAGTATAGAAGACGAAAAAGAAGGGATAATATGTTCACATATGTAATAGATATCCCATTTCCTGGAAACATATTTTATGCATGTTTCTGGAGAAGTTATATACTTATTGCATATACTTGGAAATAAGTTCGAAGGTGGCAGGCACAAAAACCAATGACTAAGAATACGAAATTGTCTACGATCCGCGAAAGAAATTGCAAGAAATGATCGTGAAAAGCAGTCGGACGGGTTTCAAAATAGGCTAACAAGGGTTCCGAAAGAAACATGAGGCCCCGACGGTCAAATTGTATTGATAAAAAATTTTGAGTGCATACTGTGTAACCCAAAAGAGGGGTTGATGTAGGAATCTGGAAGACAGGCTCTAAGATAGGCTGGCAAGGGTTCCAGAGGAGACATGACGACCCGACAATCAAATTGTATTGATCGAAAATTTTGAGTTCATGATGTGTAACATGGAAGAGGGGCCGATGTAGGAGTCTTGAACTCACAACTCCGGTAACCCGCACAACTAGATATTTTTGAAAAAATGACTAAGTGACAAGAAAGATAAAGTATAGGGAAAAGAGAAACAGGAATTTGGTTAAGTATAGAAGACATAAAAGAAGGGATAATATATTCACATCCGTAATATATATTCCATTTCCTGGAAAGATATTTTGTGCATGTTTATGGAGAAGTTATATACTTATTGCATATACTTGGAAATAATTGTGGAGGTGGCAAGCACAGAAAACACCGACTAGGAATTGGAAATTGTCTGAACCCGCCAACCTGACGATCCGCAAAAGAGATTGCAAGAAATGGTCATGGAAAGTGAGTGAAAGGGCATCAAAATAGGCTGACAAGGGTCCTAGAGGAGACACAAGGGCCCGACGGTCAAATTATATCGATCGGAAATTTTAGTGCATACTCTGTAACATGGAAGAGGGATGATGTAGGAGTCCGAAAGTCAATTTGTATATCTTGGAAGCAAGGGGGGGGGTGGTGGGATTATTTGCAGGTCAAGGAACACTGGAAGTGCAGTCTGCATGTCTGATAATCTACAAGATAAAAAATTCGGGTAAGTATGGAATTGGAGGCACGAAAGAGATTCCAAGAAATAGAGAAATATGGAAAGCAGATGCAGGGGCTTCAAAATGGGGTGACAATAGGTCCCCAAGAGACATGAGGACTCGAAGGTCAAATTGCAGGTCTCAGAAATTTCATGTGCAAACTATGTATCGTGGAAGAGGGTATGATGTGGGAGTGCAGCAACAAATTTGTATACGGCGGAGGTCCGGGTGCTGTTTGCAGGTGACAGAACAATGGAAGTTCAATATAGAGCCCGATTGTCCGGGAGTTCACAATCTAAAAAGTTCCTAGGCATTGAATGGCTACTATTTGGTCAGAGTGATATTCTCTAAAAAACAACTAAGTAAATAGAAAGAGAGAGTAGAGGGGAAAAAAAATCAATTTGGTCAAGTATAAAAGAGGGAAAAGAAGGTCCAATATATTCAAATCTGCAATAGATATTCCACTTCCTAGAAAGATCTTTTCTGTATGTTGTTGGATAAGTTGTATACATATTGCATATACTTGGAAATAAATCTAAAGGTAGAGGGCACATGAAACAACATCTAGAAATTTGAAATTTCCTAAACTCGTGAACTCGACGATCTACCAAAGATATGTCAAGAAATTGTCAAGTGTGGAAAGTGGTTGGAGAAGCTTCAAAATAGGGTGACAGGTTCCCGAGGAGCCATAAGGCCCTAAGTGTCAAATTATATATATTGAAACACTTTGGTGCAAAATGTGTAGCATGGAAGAGGGGATGATGTGGGAGTCCAGAAGTAAATCTGCATATCACAGAAGCCAGAGTGTTATTTTCAGGTCATAGAAAAATGGCAAGTGAAATTTTGAAAAAGGGGATGTGCTTGGTCAAAACACGTCAATCCGCCAACCCGTGCAACAAGTCATTTTTAGAAAAAATGATTAAGTAACCAAAAAGAGAAACTACAGGGGATAAAAGAGTGGGAAAATAGAAGGGCGAAGGACAATTTTCTTAAGTGTGAATTGGTTTCAAACAAGCCCCATTGTTGCAAAACCATCATTTTCTAGTAATTGTCAGCAAATGATTTGTTGAAGATTAGATTTTATTGCAACTTGTGGGTGTAAGTGTGTTCTTGATACATTCTTCCATGACTATAACATAGTAACTTAAGTATTAAACTTATTTCATTATGGGTTGTTAGCATTAAAGCTTAATAATTTCATGTCTAGAAACAAGAATGATGATCTTGTTGCAACATTGTGTTTTGGTATTTCTATGTTCTATCTACATTAATAGAATCGAACATTGGTTTGAAACTGTGTGTAATTCATTTTTTGTTTGCATAAAATCCTGATGGAACGTCACAACACATTGTCATATAATTGTTAGATGCTCCATTTTAGAAGAAATTACCTAAGAAAATAAAATATATAAGAACTACGAGACTACTGAACCATGCCAATGAGAAGATGTGTTAAATTTAGAAAAGATGAAGAAACCAAGACTCCAAGGAATTTTTTTTGAATAGTAAATCCATTAAAAAAAAAAAAAACACTGAGCACTATATATCTATCCTTAGAAATTGGACCCAGTTATTTGGGCCAAAACATTGAACATATCTGCCACAAACATAGGCACGGGATATGTAACATGCAGGAGCCATTGAGATGCTCTTCAACATGCATACAAAACTTATTACCATGCCTTTTTTTAAGGAAATCCTTGCAGTTTTCTCCTCGATGGATCATCATATGGTAAAATTGATAGTTCTCAGAAGCTTCCCATGAGGGAGAAGACGAAAAAAATTGCAAGGAAAATGGAATATCCCTTAACTGAAAGGCAGGACACACCAACAAACCACCTCTCCACAATCGAAAACTTCAGGGAAACAGGTTGCACGTGCAATTCCAGAGGCCCAAATTAGTCCATTATGGGTGGAAGGAGATGACTAGTAGGAATATGCCTTGCACCAGTAGGAGTTTTGGTCCTCGTTCCCTAATATGTTAATTGCATATCTAGAGAACAAGACAATGGTCCTAAAATTGAATAGTTTTTTGGCTTGAAATATATCTCTAGGAGAATCAACATATCATTTCCTTACAGTGAAATAATTCCACCCAGAATAGACTAATTTGGACCTCTGGAATTCCTACTTTCGAGCTGTAAAGTAGGTATTGTGTTCAACATCGGTTTATTTTCTGAAACTCCTTCTTTTGGTGTTTCTAGGACCGCCATCACTGAGCCGAGAAATTCCACCCGTTATGGTTGATTTCAATTTGGGCGTAGGAGTGGGAACAGTCTTTGCATTTCCATCATCCATTGTCATAACATCGTCCATCATATCATCTTCTTTTGACTCAAAATCCATGGTATCAACCTCTACACCATCCATCAATGCAATTGGGCAAGTTCTCTAAGTAGGCAAGATTTCCTTGGAATTATTTGGCTTGAAATATATCTCTCGGTGTACCAAGGTACCATCTCATTTTTTTCTCCTAGGCGGAGGGAGATGAGTAGTAATAATATTCTTTGGAATACTGGAACCTCTAGCCATCATGCTCAGAGATGTTTACTGTATCTGGACATAACTGCTGCCATAATTTAACGAGAATTTCCATTTTCTCGAGACAATGTTTGAAATGAAAATTGGGGAGAGATAATATAAATATCCACAAATCCTGGTTTAATGCATATCAATGGAAGATCTCCTTGAGCCTTTCACTGATCAATGACAATCTCCAGGGTTCATGCATAATGAGTTGTTACCATTAAAGCTTCCTAATTGCATATTTAGAAAAAAGTGCGAAGGTGGTGGTGAAGACGAAGAGTGATTAAGAATTAGAGATTCCTTAAAGGTGCCAACCGGCCGACACACGAAAGAGATTGCATCATGTTTGAAGTGAATAATTGGAAATGATAACACTCTTCTCAACAAATATTAGTTTAATTTGTAGTAATGAAAAATCTTCTCCGAACTTCTGAATATTAATGACAATCTTAACGGTTCCTGCACGATGAACTACTAGCATTAAAGCTTAATAATTCCATATATAGAAATAAGTACGAAGGTAGTGGGGATGATGAAGAGAGACCAAGAATTGTACATGTGTCCACCCACCAAACTGCAAAACAGATTCCAAGAAATTCCCAAGTATGGAAAGCGGTCGGCTGGGTTACAAAAAAAGTGTCACAAGATATACCCATGAGACGTGAGAGGATGATGTTTAAATTGTATCTCAGTGACACATTTCATTTGTCAATTTGTATATCATGGAATTTCGGGTGTTGTTTGTACGTAGGGGGATAGTGGAAGCACAATGTTGAGAGGGAAATTTGTATATTGCAGAACTTTGGGTGTTGTATATAAAAGCATGAGACATTTGGAAAAAGGAATAAGTAAACAGAAAGCGAAAGAAAACGAGATGAAGGGGAATTTTTTTGCTAATTTGTAAATTGTGGAAGTCTGGGTGTTGTTTGCAGGTGACGGAACGATGTAAACACAATGTTGAACCTGCCTATGCGGGAACCCATGATTCAGAACGTTTGTTCAATATGAAACGGGAAAGTGGCCGGTCGGGATGGTGATATAAAAGTAACAATGCAAATCTGAAGACGTGAATCCGCCAAATCATGCACCTAGACATTTTCCAAAAAACAAGTAAGTAACCAGAAAGGGAAAGAAAAGGGTAAAAAAGAAAGCGGATGGCAATTTTCAGAAGCGGGAATTGTTGTAAGAAATCCCCATTGATGGTCTTAATAGTAACTATGAAGTGCATTAAACATGTTAACAGGTTATTCAATCAAGGAATAGATACAACGAGTGATGCTTATAGTTTCCAAGATCTGTTTGTATAAGAGAAGCGTCGAAAAGTTACAAGAAAATCAATTTTTGGATGTTTAGGTAAAGTTTTTGTACGGTTAGCTTCATTGAAAGTATAACAACAATGAATTTGAATTTCAATGTCCTCTCGTTCATATGATTGTTCCATTAGACTTTGCATAGTATATATTCTTTTATTTAAAATTATTCTAGGGAATTAGTTTTATTAAGTTCATCGATCAAGAAAAAGTGCTAAAAAATGAGATAAAGGGGAATTTGTTTGCTAATTTGTAGATCGCGGAAGTCCTAGTGTTGTTTGTAGGTAGTTGAACAATGGAAACACAATGTTGAACCCGCCTATCCGGTAACCCTCCTATTCGGAATCGCGTGATCCAAAAAGTTTGTACAATATGAAACATGGAAGCGATCGGTCGGGTTGGTGATATAAAAGTAAGTGGAAATTTGAAGACGTGAATCTGCCAACTTTTGCACCTAGAAATTTTCCGAAAAAAGAGTAATACATACTAAATATGTATTTTTATAAAGTATGGACATGAGATTTTATAGAGCATGTACGGATCCCTCATTCCATACTTAGCCACTTTTTGGATCACGGGTTCTCGGGATGGCAGGCTTAAAATTGTGCCTCTATTGTTATGTGTCCTACAAATAGCACCCAAAGTTCCATGATATACAAATTGACAGGCAGACTTGCGGGCTGGCTGGATCAACATTGGACTTCTATTGTCTCGTGTCCAAAAAACACTCGGAGTTCCGCGATATACAAATTGACATACAGACTCCAGGGCTGGCGAGCTCAAGATTGTGATTATTTATGGATGGTGATCCCTATCAACTATCTAACATTATCTAAAAACATTATTTTCAAATACTAAATTATTAATATTAAATATTGTTATTGTACAATTTAATTAGATAAAATTATTAAAGGATGTTAAATCTCTTATTTAAAAAAAATGAAGTAAACAAAACAAATATTTTTTAAATTCTATCACCGCAAGTATAACAACAACGAAATTGAATTTTAAGGGCCTCTTGTTGATATGATAGCTCCATTGGACTTCGCACAATATATATTTGTTTATTTCAAATGATTCCAGGAGATTAATTTTACCAAATTCATCGATCAAGGAAAAGTGCTAAAACGAGCCAC
The DNA here is from genome assembly GCA_000966675.3 of Picea glauca. Taxonomy (NCBI): domain Eukaryota; kingdom Viridiplantae; phylum Streptophyta; class Pinopsida; order Pinales; family Pinaceae; genus Picea; species Picea glauca. The sequence continues at coordinate 1,003,083 of JZKD02S0492953.1, forward strand.
ATACTACATTTGCGTCACAAAGGTCATATGAAAGGGAAAATAATGTCCTCTATAGTTTCATTTTCTACAAACAACACCCAGAGTTTTGTGCTATACAAATTGATAGGCGAACTTGCGGGCTGGCTAGCTAAAAAATTGCAATTCTATTGTTCAGTGTCCTCCAAACAACACTTGCAGTTCCGTGATATAAAAATTGACAGATGAAGCATACAACCAAGAACCAAGTAAACTCCAAACAGGTCACAAGCAAGATCCCACAAGGTTCCATAAAGAAACACACATCGACCTTTGCATCAAACAATTTTATATATAAAGAAAACATGTCATGGCATTGGTTTTATCTTACATCTAGTATATGTTCCCATGCAAAAATAACTAGGGCCATGGGATATATGGGGTTTCCATCATGCTTCCCATTTTTGGACTGAACAATCTTATGCACGTGCAATCTCTATAGTGAGATCTGAAAATCTCAAACTGATGTTTCAATCCATGCCGAGTTCCTTTTTTTTTTCAATTAGGGCATTGAGAAAATGCAGATACCATACCATAAATGTATAGTTGGAGACAAATTTTTATTTTATTCGGGCACCCAAAAGAAAATTGCAGAAATCATGTCATTGCTAAATTGTTGAAAAACCATTGTCCAACTTGGGCACCCAAAAAAAATGCAGGATGCTCCATCAAAGCAACACCCACACACCATGTGTTTTTTTTCTTTTATTTTCACACCAAAACAAATATGCAAAATCCTCCCCGGGAGACGCAAGAAAACATCAAAATAACAACATCAATTTCATTTGTAATTAGATTCTCAAGTACTCGAGTCCGACGAACATTCATCTGGGTGTTGAAGAAATATTGTAGAGACACATTGAAAAATTCTTACTGGGATATGTAAGAAAACATCAAAATAACAACATTGATTGCATTTTTAATTAGATTATTAACTACTCGAGTCCGACGAACATTCATCTGGGTGTCGAAGAAATATTACAGAGACACATGAGATATTTTCATTTCCTGCCAAAGATTGATATGATTTTTTTTCTTGTTTTTTTTTTCTTCAGATGATATGCAATATTGCATTGTCCTCATTTAAGGTAAATTTGTTTTGTATCCGAAAGTTGCGCAGCATGTAGACACTGCTTGCCTTTTTCTGTAGGTATGCTTCATATGACAATTATGCTAACCTAGGAAGCACATCTTTTAATAGAGGCTGCCTAATTGTACAATGCATGGTTGTGTTTCCCACGGTTCAGATGGCAGCATTGAGGCAATGTCCATATATATATGGGCATTTTTCACTGCATCGCAAACAATCAATCGTAACATCACTTATCAAAGAGGAAGCAAAAGTAAGAGAGTTGCATTTCTCACATACAGGATCAAAGGGGGTCGAGTATGCATTCACTGCAACCAAAACACCTTCAAATTGGAAACGTGAGCATAGGAATTAATACACTGAACAATATTATACACAACTACCCCCCCCCCCAAAAAAAAATCATAGAAATTTGGTAAAGGCTATTTGAGCATGGGTCACTAGCCACTGCAACCATTAAGTCAATATAGGAATTAGTGTTGTGTGCAAGGCTCACTTTGAATATTCTTGATCTGAATCAAACATGGTGAGTAAAAAATCACCCAAGGAAGCATTTCATACCATCCCCCACAATGCTAAACTGAGTGGAAAAGATGATGACAATGGATGTCACAATTGATGACTAAAGTATGGAGTACAAGATAAAGGCAACAAAGGTAAAAAACAACCTGAGAAAGAAACACTCTAAACTGGTAAGCTCGAAGAAACTACGAAACAAAGCAGTGCATCGAGACAAATCTCTGGTTACACTTCTAAAATTATTTGCACGAGTGGCACAAAATCCACTAAGAAAAGGTTAATAATGAGAGGTACCATAAATAGTCATCATGGATAACAATTCTCAATATGAATCCCATGTATCGTGGATGAAACACATATATAGGATGTACTCAAATAGTTCCTCAAATGATTTCATGACCAACCATCAAACCAACCACAAACAATCCTCAGAGTTGGTACCTTGCCAAAATGTTATCGTATAGGCCTCTTCATCAAAGAGTTGAAAGAAGGGGAACTAAAAAAAGGTTGTGGATACATGACAAGTCAACAATGTTGTCTCCAATTACAATGTTGAGGATGTCTATATGTGGAGGATGTAGAACCTGAAGCTAATGTTGAGTTTGTTGCTACCAAAAGCTCTTATGTTGGTGATGAAGAGTATGATACTGGAAACTATGATGTTGAATTTGGTGCTGAAGATGGATGTGAAAGATCCAATGTTGTATCAATAAGAGGTGTAGGTGGTGGTTGTTGTGATTCAACAGTAGAAGAATCACCTAAAGTGATGGAATCTTGTGCTAGAAAAAAGTGAGTCTAGACTATAGAAATATCGTCACAACTTGCTAAGAGAATTAAAGTCACATCCAAACCAAGTCTGTATTTTTGTGGTCTCATCATAAGATGAATGGGATGCATAATCCCCTATCCATTCTTACCAAATATTCCACTAGTATAGCCTATTTGATGCATCAATTTTAACCCAATACTAGAATTTTGTGAATCAAACGTTGATGAAGGAGGCTTAGGAGTGATAAAAAATGAAAAGGTGCCATTAGAATCAATAGACTCTTGCATATATTTTGATCCAGGTGGATATTGGTGGCCACCCACCTATTCCAAATTCCAACTTGTTCATCTTAAGAGTTTTTAGTTAAGCACATGTCTCTTTAACGGGGACATTTCTTTGTAATTGTGGGTTCTACACTTTCAAGGATGTCTCTAATCCCTACACAACATCTAGGTGGATATTGGTGGCTTCCTACTGACTTATTTTGGAAGTTTTCATGCTAGTACACATCTTTTTGTACTTCTAGGGCCGTTTTAGGGCCCTAAATAGTGTTTTTTGGACTTTCCACAATCAAACTATAGATGTAGTTTGAGTTTGATAAAATAATGCATATTTATCGAAAATAACTTTCCAATGAGCTATCACACGCCTAAAACAAAGATCATATGAAAAATTTACAACCTCAGGAAGTTAATTTACTAACTTACCCCAACAGGGTCCACATGCCTTTTGGCACTTCATCTCCTAGGGTTAGGTTTTTGGATGTCTAGGGTTTTTGCATTCATGTTTATCATAAAAAGGCCTTCAGAGCCTCATTTTACTAATCTCCTTGCGAATGAGCATAGCCATCACATCTCTTCTTAGTGATAAAGCTACCACCATTCTAGCGAGTCTTGCACTCTGTATTTGTACAGTCTCTATACATTTCCTTCATTAATATAAATCATGTATTGATGTATTTCTATGTTTCTATAAATTTGTATGTGTATTTCATTGTAATATCTCTGCTTTCATTTTCATTCCAAAAATAATCTGGATCAATGGTATCAGAGTAGGCTTCTATTGATCGTTTTCTAGTGCATGTCCCCGACGAGGTCCAAGTATAGCAAGTTGGGTTTTGATCTTGTCTCTCCTGAGGACAATCGCTATTTCATTCCCCAAAAACCCTCTATGCCAGTAGAAAAGAAACACGATGAAGAAAAAGATTCTATTAAACTGTTGCTTGAGCAAGCTCTCATGCGAAAAAGAGACAAAATGATGGAGAAATTTTCCCCCATCCTTCAACGCTTGTCGATAGAAACATGCACATATTCATCAAGCAACCACTTTGGAGGAATCTATCCCTTCAAGGTACAAGTTAATTTTCATATTCCCATATTTGAAGATCATATAGATGCAGATACCTTAGAAAAATGGTTAAATATGCTAGAAGGTTATTTCTCTATTTACAATTTTTCTGATGGGGAAAAGATCACATTTACACTCCTCAAGGCCCTCTCCCATGTCAAACATTGGTGGGAAACTTATTGGGAGAAAAGTTCCACAGAGGAATCTGGAATGTATGGGGCCGAGCCCAGTTGTGATTTTTGTGTGGATGCGGTCAAGGAATAATACTACCCTGTTGATAACTATGAAGACCAATACATGAGATAGATGACACTCCAGAAAGAGAAGAGCCAAACAGTGTTGGATTTCAAAAATAATTTCCATACCTTTCACACCAAGATGGGTCTCAAAGACTCTGAGTGGCATCTGATTCTGAAATATCGTGGGGATCTGCATAGGTACATCTAAACTGAAATGGATTTCCTAAACATCTCATCATTGGAAGTTGTCTATCTATATGATGTCAAAATCAAGTAGAAATTTAGGCACCAGAACAAATGGGAGTTCAGGTCTTCAAATCATAAACAACCAAAGCATGATAAAGACGATCCTAACCAACAACCTCCAGAAAAATAGTCCAATACACAAGAAAGGAAGGGTAAAGGAAAGACGAATAATGACACTGGGAAGTGGTGCAACTTCTAAAAAATCCCCTGGCACAACACCGATGAATTTCGCTCAAAACAATCATTGGTGATAAAGATCAAAGACAAGGAGTCGAACGTTGATTCAGAACCTGAACCAGAAAATATTGAAAACATACATATCATCGACGTAGACCCCACTACTATTGTCGCAATTGCAACAATTCAACCATAGGAACCAGTAGATCTTGAAGAGTGGGAGCTCCTCTTCCATTCACAAATATGGCTGAAGGGGACCCCGTTGCATTTCATTGTTGATAGTGGCAGCCAGAAGAAACCTCATCTCAACTGAGGTCCTCAAACAGTTGGGGTTGTCGACAACACCACACCTACAACCATACAACATCGGGTGGCTTCACCAAGGATGAGATCTCCATGTTAGATAGTAGTGCCCCATGTCCTATGGCATCCAACCCTTCAAGGATGAGGTAGTGTGTGATGTTTCCCCTCTTGATGTCTGTGATGATGTTGTTTTGGGCAAAACATATATGTGGAAACGTCATGTTGTTTATGAATCTCGACTTCGTAGTGTAATTATTACTCTAGGGGGTCATCTCTACAAGATACCAAAGTTAGTTTCAACTATTGTTCCACCAAAACAATGTCGCAAGGTAATATCTCATACTGCAAAATTCATCCTCTTCACAGTCTGTTCATAGGATGCACAGAAGGCCACTACAACCACTACAGTCTCAACACATTCTATCCAACAGAAGCATATTGCAAAAGAGAAAGAAGATATTGTTTCTTCACCTACAATGGTGCCTACACAATGCCCCATCAAGCCTAAAGACAACAGGTTGGTGGAATAGATTCAACCCTGCCCACAACAAATTCGTGACAACCTTCCACATACCAAGCAATGCAACTTCTCCAACAAGGAACGTAGTTCACCAAGATTCAAATTCAAAAAACGCTTTCCCCTCTTCCCTAGGAACTCAACGCAATGAACACCATTTCTTATTA
>JZKD02S0492954.1:11366-21814 GCA_000966675.3 Picea glauca
AAAAAAAAAACACATAGAGACATACAACCATTACACATGTTATACAATTGTCTTAGGTTGATGGACAATTGGTTTGGATTGTTGGTTGTCATTGATGTCAACCATTCAAGAGTGATATTGTAGATTTATTTCAACCCTTAGATATTGATGTCAACCCTTGAGTATGTCCGGTAGATCTAGAGGTATGGGTGAGGAACCCAAGTTTGGTTGAGGTATAAAGGTATGAAGATCAATGTATTTGCAGGTAAGAGTATTCTAGATGGATAATACATGTCATTATGTTTTCGATGATAAGTGGAACGTCACATAACTCCTCATGGTTAGAGATTTATGGCCATGTGAAGTTGGAGAACCCTCATGAGTTATCTAGAAGCCTCTAGAAGGTCAAAGAAGTCAATTATTCTAGAAGCTCTTACAAGAAGTGTACAATTCAAATTGATGGTAACTAGGAGTTAGTCATGGGTATACTTGTTGCATTAAGAAAATAATTAGAAAATTTGGTTGCAACAAGAAGTTGTGAGTAAAGAGATATTATTTAAATAATAAAGTAGTCAAAGTGGTTGTAAAGAGACATTATTTAAATAATAAAGTAGTCAAAGTGGTTGCAAAGAGAAATTATTTAAATAATAAAGTGGTCGCAATAAGAAGTGGCGAGTTTACTATTTATGGATAAGTCAAAGTGGTTGCAAAAGAAATTAATTAAATAATAAAGTTAGTTTCAACTAGAAGTGGAGAGATTATTATTTGTGGATAAAGTGGTTGTAAGTGGAAAAGTGGTTAGAAGTGGGTTAGCCCTAGAAGAAGGAAGTTGGGTAAAGTTAGTTAGAAGGTAACCCCATGAGGAAGCTACTTGGAGAGTATAAATAAGAGAGAAAGGGTCTCCTATTAGCCCCTATTTTTGAGAATAATTGAATATCCATTTGTGAAAGGCTATTTGAAAGGTATTATTGATAGATCAAATTCGTGGCAGAAAAATCATGACTGCAGAATCATGACAACAAAACCGCGACAACAGAATTGCGACAACAAAGTCGTGACAACAAAATTATGACAACAAAATTGTGGCAACAAAATCACAGATATAGAAACAAATCCGTAATAGATCCACAACTACAAGAAGAAAAGGGTTGTTGTGACAAGTTGTGTTGTGCATAGTTTATGCACTTGTGTTGGTACTTATTGTTGGTATAGGTTGTTACAGGTTGTTTGGTGCAGGTTGATTGGTACAAGTTGTTGGTACAGGTTGACAGTGACAGGTTGATTGGTACAAGTTGTTGGTACAGGTTGACAGTGACAGGTTGACAATGGAAATATTTGATTCAGTGACATGGTGTCTACATTTGGCATTCATATTTCAGGGCAGTTGGACGAGGCAAGGAAAGGGGGTTGTATCCTCCTTCCGGTTGTTGCCGAAGAATCAATGAATTGGATCTTCCTTAAGGTTGGATCCTGAGAACTAGGTGGTTGTAGCCACCTTCTGATTGTACAAGGAGAACATAGGGGGTTGTGGTGTTCTTCTAGTTCTAGCGAGAGAATTGGGGAGTAGATAAGTAGTGTGCTACATTATGAAAATTTTCCTCTTGAATTTTGAACAATGGTAAAATGTTTTCGCATGAAATTGTGATTAATATGATTGTTGTCCAAGATTATTTAAGGAAGGTGAAAAAGGCCAAGTGTCTGAAAGGACTTGACCTAGAAAGAGTATCGATATTTTTGAAGCATCTGAATGAAAAAGGCATGACAAGTGTTACTAAGAAAGAACACCGAGGACGATGTTCCTTTTAAGGGGGAGGGGATTGTAACACCCATGTTTCAGCAGCTTGTAATTAATCATTTATTATGATCAACATGCTATGGCATGGGAACAATGTAAATGTATTATTATTTAGATTTCCAACGACCGATCATGAGGGTGAGGCCTCAAAGTATTGTCCATGATATCACTAGAGGAAAGAGTGAGGAAACTGTGGACAGGGTTCATTGTGTCAAAATGACCCAAATTTCTCCTTGATGAAATAATAAGCCGCATCCTAATCCCAAGGAGAAATAAATTAATAATTAAAGGAATGGTGGCTGAACAATCAACTACCCCCTTAAATGGAAGCATGGAGGGTCTAGCTGAGGAGGAAGAAAGTTTTCAGCCCAAAGTACCACAGAGGGCAGTTTTTCCTACAAGCCCATATTAACCTGAGTTTCCTTCTGACAGAAGGAACATGACAGGTCCAGAACTTTCCTAAAGAGGAGAAAGGTGTGCAAGAATACACATAAAGACAGACAAGAAGGAGACACATCAAGAGAGAAAAGGAATGACCAGGATATGCAGAAGAAAAGAGGAAGAGTGTGTGAGGTTATCTAGCTGAGAAGAAGAATTGGAAGCTTGATAAGTTGTTATGGTTACTAGATAGAACAAGAGAAAGGATCTATGATAATTTACAAAAGACATGACCTGAGCAGAAGTTCACAAGATTGATGCCGAGGGAGCATCTGATAAACCTCGCAGAGACTGTGACATAGAAAGAACCTATGAGAAACTGCAAAGTTTCTCTAGTGATATCATGGATTGGCACGGGGGTGGTCAGAGTGCTAAGAATGAATGCCTTTGAACCTATGGTTGGGTGGAGAGGCTAACACCTACAGTAATTAAGTTGTTGATCAAATGTAATAGTAAGTATTCTTATGCCCTGTATACTAGAATTGAAATGTATGATTTAGTTATATGTAAATGTGATAACTTGTGCCTTGCATGAAATTGATGATAATGGTGTTTACTATCCTTCTGTAAAATATTGTGTTTGAATGATTGTAAGGTAGAAATATTTTCCTCTGGTCTAGCTGGAAAAATCCTCGAGGTGTTTTCCCCAAGGAGTTACCTCACAGTTCTAGATTCGGAGCAGACTTTATGGGACTACCATAGTCTCGATGATTCCTTGAGATTATCTTGTCGCCAAATTTTGAACTTATGTCCAATGACTGGAAGGTGCACCCTTCAACCCAGTCACCCAAGAGACCACTGGTTCATGCCCCAGCCTTAATCAAATCTTTGCTAAGAGATGAGTGTAGCCCTTGGAATTCGATAAGGTTCCATATGACCTAGGGTTGGAAACCCTTCACTAAGCTGAAAGGAGGGAAGATACTCTGGCTTCAGAACTCCGGGATAAATGAATTCACAACCCTCGAAAACAATTGAAGGCCGGATTTGCAAATTGATGAGGGCCATGGAGCTCAAAATCCATTGGAAATATCTCTCAACTGTTAGATCAAACCTAGTAAAGGGGTAGCGCTAAGTAATTTGGAGAAGTCCCACTTCGGGAGAATAAACGTGGTCTAATTCCAAAACTCCTGAATGTTGGAGTCGTGAAGTTAATCTGGACTGTTGAGAGTAGAGGGACGCATGTCCACAGATCAATGACTATCCGTAAGTCCAGTTATCCGACGGTATCGAAGTGTAAACAAAAGAATGTGCAAGTTTCCCTGAAGCTCTGCAAGCCGCAGTAAATTTTGGTTGTAGATGCTAGGTGGACGTGGTGATAGATCGGGCATCATTCGGAGTTCGAAACTCTAGGAGGAAGCTGGAAACTACTAGCCAAAACTACCGAATGTCAAAGTTGCGAAGAAATGCAGATTGTCGATCTAAGGACCCTTGGGATCCCTCTCAATCGTCTGATCAATCAAGAGGAAAGGAGTGTGGAGCAGGTAAAACCCCCCTGAACGCCGTAGATGCGAAGTGACCAGGGCCCTAGATCTAGGAACTCTTCAGGACCTTTCCTGACCATCAAATCTAGGTCATGGTCATCCTGTTGCTGACCACTCCAGGATTAAGGCAGAAGTCACACCATAGATCCCCTAATTGTCAAAGTTACAAATTAATGTGAGTCGTAGATTCATTGATCTAAGTGGACACATCTCGATCGTGGGATCTAAGGGTTATTGGGAGAAAATTGGTGGGAACTTCAGAATTCAAAGCTCCGGGAGGTTTGGAAAGTAGGTGAAGCTAGGAATCCCTAGAGGTTGTCAGTCCCGGATTGACGTGGCACGCCAACATCACCTAGGGTGACGTGGCACTATGTCCTGTATTCCATGTGTCACCCTGATTTGTGCTTCTCACAGACCCTAAATTCCATTAGAGCACGACATGTGTCACCTCCTGGCAAGGCCATGTGTCACCCCTGGTCTTTGTCGTGTGTCATCCCCCTAGTGCATGAATTCTCGGCCAAAGGTTGGTGGAGTACCCTAGAATTCAGGATTTTGGGACTTTGAAAATACTTGGAGGCTAGAATGTTGGGGCTAAATCAGCCGAAGGGCTAGACCCACCTATCCCTATCTCTACATATAATGCGTCACCATGTGTAAGTGGGGACCCTTCGAGATTCCAGGACTTCGGGACTCCATAGGTTTGGAGTGTAGTGTTGAGAGTAAGATGAAAGTCCCAAAGGCTGGAGCTACGTGGTATCAGGGATTCGAGACTTCGAAGGACATGCATGCAGAAAATAAAGTGGGTGTTCAACATCGAAGCATCAAACATCGAATTCCCCACTAGCATGTGCGTTAGAAGAGGATTAAGCCCAGTCATTGGAATGGTTGATGGATGGAACTTCCTTGCGAGAGGTGGGAACCTAGAGATGGTATGAATGAGATGGAGCCACGTGGGCGCCACATAGCCCTCAACTAATGAACGCTTGAAGAAGTTCGGGAATCCATAACTTGTAAACCAGAGGTCGGTTTAGATCCTGGTAGCAGTCGTTAGAATGATATGGGTGAGTAGAAGAGGATGCATACCTTGGATAGAGGATTCAATATGTTTAAGGAAAGTGGAATTAGATTCCTCGTTCCTCAAAAAGATATTTAAAGGGTTGGGTGTGTTACAACTTGTCTCACTCTATCCTTTCATCATCTTCCCCATTTTTATGCTGCGGTTCTCCCAAACCCAGTTGTTGTGTATGGTTTTGTGCTTCAGTGGGATTTTTTTCTTTAACCCTTGGATCTACATCTAGCTGCTCAACGAATGGTTCATGTTCTTCGACAAGTGTTGGCATAACTTGTTCCTCAACGGGTGATCTGAATGCATCCACATCGAAAATTCCTTCTGGATGAATGGGGTTTTCTACCTTTGTGGTTTCTTTATCTATGGACTTCATATCACTTCGTTTGTTTCTTGCGAATCTATTGGKAGATCCAACTTTCGGCGACGCCATTCTGTAAAATCCTAAAACTACTACTCCAAATCTTTGTTGAAACCTTTAGAACTACCTGCTCATRCTTGGMTTTMTCTCCTTATCTCTCRTCTTCTCYAAGTCACAATGAGGCTTACCTTTCAATTTTACTGCTTTTATATGGACTGTCATAAATGCTCTGTCATATCCCACTTTTTCGTTCACCTCCTTTTTCTTTTTCCGACCACTTTTTGTCTCGATGCACTGCGTTCATCTTTTCCTATCGCGTAGTATATTCAGGTTTTGTCATACCACTTGCTAGATTTTGTTGCACACTGTATCCTTACATTTTCTGTCTATCACTTATCCATCTACGTACTTCTTTCGGGATTTTTCTCATTTTTCTACTTTCCTTTTTCTTCCTTTTTCCTCTTTTTCTAGTTTTTTCTTCATTTTTCTTCTTTTTGACTCCTACTTTATACAATATGTACAATTCTACTTTCTTCACTACAACTAATGAGGGTTAGTAGGTCGATTGTTCCTATATAGTTTCAGTTAACTGTCATTCACCATTCCTTGAATTTCCCTGCCTGTTAAATTCTGTAGCTGCACAACACCTCCATCTGTGATAGACTTTATCTCATATGGCCCTAGGTAATGCATCCTGAAGTTCCCTGGGTGCTGCAAATATTTACTATCATAGAGGAGAACCATATCTCCATCCTTTAATTTCTTCTTCTTAATGTGTTTTCCATGCCAAGATTTGTCCTTCGCTTTATGTACTTCCTAGTGGAAACCAACTACAATATTATCTTCTTCTAATTCCATGAGGTGTGCCAATGTTTCTTGAGTTGATCCTATTTCTGTCATGTTTGTAATAGTTGCAATGCATAGAATAGGTATCAAATTTTCCAAGGGAACCACTGCTTCCTGTCCATACACCAATATGAAAGTTGTCTACCCTATTATCTTATTACATGTAGTTCTATAAGCCCATAGTACGGTCGGTACCTTCAAATCCCAATAATTCTTGTTCACATTACAAATCTTGGTTAAGGCATTCTCTAATATCTTGTTAAATGCTTCTAGTGTACCATTGGCCTGAGGATGGTATGGAGTGCTCTTCTAATGATGTATCTCAAATTCTTCAGTCATTTCCTAGATAGTATTGTTGATAAAATGAGTCCCATGATCACTCATAAGAAACTCTTAGGCATCCAAACCTTGTAACTACTTGCTAAAATAAGAAGTGTGTTGTAGTCTTTGTGCTACAATCCTTCACTAGTGTTTCTTCAACCCATCTGGTCAAATAATCTGTCACTGTAATTAGATAACATGCACCTAATCTTCTATCTAGTGGATTAATTGGTTCTACAAAATCTACTACCCACTTGTCAAACACTTTCAGAGTTACCTGAGGTTTTAATGGCATCTAATCTCTCCTAGATGGCTTTCCAAACCTCTGACAGGCATCACAATTATGACAATATTCCTTTGCATCCTTGTTAATTGTTGGCCACCATAATCTTGTGCACAATATCTTCTGTGTAGTAGCTTTCACTGCACAATGTCCTCCATCTATTCTTTCATGTGCTTCTACTAAAATGATAGGCCTTTCATGCTCCACAACACATCTCCTCAAAATGTTGTCCACACCAAGTTTGTACAAGTGACCTATAATCAGTTGGTAGTATGCAACTCTAACTACCAAATTCTTCTTCTGCGCAATATTAAATTCCTTTGGTGCAAATCTTGTACTCAAAAACTCAATAATGTCAGCAAAATATTCATCAACAATCTGTACTGAAAATAGTTTTGCATCTGGGAAATTGTCGTCCAAACTTCTTGGTTCTTCTCCATTAGTTATCCTAGACAAATGATCTAGCCTTGCATTCAATCTTCCAAGCTTCACCAAAACTTCAAAGTCAAACTCTTGAAACAACATTAGCCATCTGCATATTCTCCCCCCCAACATTGGCTTATTGACCAAATATCTAAGAGCATAGTGTTATGTAAACATCTTAAAGTGTTGTCCTAAAAAGTAATGTCTAAAATTAAACAATGCATACACCATATTCAATCCTTATCTTTCTGTTGTGTTGTAATTATCCTCTAAATCTGACATATTCTTTCTTGCAAATGCAATTGGCTATTCTATATCACCTTCTCCCGGTTGTGTTAATACTACTCCAAGTGCTATTGTAGATGCATCTACATGCACATGAAACTCCTTTGACCAATATGGAAACACCAAAATTGGCATTGTCACCATTTTCTCCTTCAATATGTCCAAAGTCTCTTGGCACTCATCATTCCACTGATACTTAATGTCCTTCTTCAACAATTTACTCATCGGTGCAGTAACCTGTGCATATCCCTTTATAAAATTCATGTAGTAGTCTGTATGACCAAGTGTACTTTTTAACTAGCACACTAACTTCGGTGGTGGTAAATTCACTATGATAACAATTTTAGTAGGATCAACCAACAAACCTTATTTATACACCACATGCCCTAACAAAATACCAAATGGTGCGCTGAAAACACTTAATGTTCAATGAAATTTGACACTATCTACACCTATCTAACATCAATATAAACACTTCAACATGATCCTTCAATAAACTAAACACTATCCAATCATCCAAATAAACTTCCAAAAACTTATGAATAAAATCCTCAAAGGAAGCTACTACTACCCTTGAACATATAAAAGGGGAATTATTCAACCCAAATGGCATCACTATATATTGATATGACCCCCATTCTATAGAAAATGCACTCTTATGTCTATCTTCAGGTGATATTCTAATTTGGTGATATCCGAAAAATCCATCAGCAAATGAATAGGCTTCTTGACCTCCTACATTATCCAATACTTCATTTTTAAATGGAGTAGGGAAGGGATCATACAGATAGACACCATTCATCTTCCTCAAGTCTACACATATACTTATCCCCCCTTGCTTCTTCTTCTGTACTACCATAGGGTTGATCCATTTAGATTCTTCCACGGGTTCTATGACACCAACCTCTAACATCTTATCAATTTTTGCCTTCACTTTCTTCGTGTACATTGGATTAAGCCTATAAGGTATTTTTATTAACGGTCTAGCATCTAGTTTCAAAGGTATCTTCATCTCTCCAAGTTTTTCTACAATCCCCTTCATCTATGAAAATTTCAATGGAAATAGGTCAGTATACTCGCACAGTAACTTTGTTATTCTTTCTACTATCTAATTATCCCAATAGTATCCAATACTTGCAATCTTTGGGTTTTTTGTTGTTCCAATATTTACCTTCTTGATCTTCATTGGTGTAGAATAATCTTATGATTCTAATTGTGGACCTTCTACTTATATTTCCCCTTCAACTTCTGTGATCTGAATGTTGCATGGGTTTTCTTCTACTGGGTGTTCTTCTTCTACGACAGGATAACAGTGTAGCAACTATCTGAATGTTTATCTCTTCTGGTTCTGATAAGTTGTCACAATTTCCACTTCAGTTTGTTCAAATATCCTGTCTCTTACCACCTTCAGTGTTGTATCTATCTTTGTATTCTCATGCTCAAATGCAAATTTGATCACATAATTATGTTGCATCTCTTCCTAATTTGTAGTTTCTCTGTGTTGTTCCAATTTTTTGTACCAATTCCTGAGAATTCATTCTAATGTGTGAATAAAGTGATGTGGCCACTCCTTTGGTGGTACCAGTCTCCATTGAATTATACATATTTTTACAATTTATCTGGGTTGTCCAATTCCATCATACTTCTCCTCGTATCTATTTTCCTGCTCTATGCCAAATATGATGCGCAGTAGTCTCTTGCATTGATACTAGTTGTTGATATTCTCTTTATGTGTACCCCATCATCACACATATGTTTCTTTCAAGGCCATATATAATACTGATAATCTTTTATTTTCCACTAATTCTAACTCAAACTTCATTAAAAACTCTTCTAAATTATTCTAACCATAAAAATTTGGTGGTTCTCTTACCTTTGTGCCAACCTATCTTAGAGCGTGTGTCATCCTTGCACATATTTTGGTAGATAGCTCATGTAGTCATTGCTTCCAATTCTCCAGACCTGTCTCAGAATATGATGCACATGAACTAATTCTCCTCCAGCTCATCATTCTGTCTATAGTGGGGTTAATGTAGACTTCATCTCGTGCAGTAGTTATACAACTGGTTTATATCTTCTGTAATAAAATTTTATGTCGTAGGTTTAAGATACCTTCCTCCTTATGAAGGATCTAATGGAGAAATAACTTTATATTCTCCTAATTCAAAGATCATTTTTCTAGTCTTCGGGTTAATAATAGTCTGATTGTCAAAATCTCAATCCAGACCCAACAATGTTGGATATGGTGAAGTGTTATCTACTATGTAAATCACTTCAAAATATGCCATGGTGCACACACCATCTAGATCCACTAGTATCCCCTTCAATCTACCAATTGGTACCACTCTATGATGATTTTCTAACTTCAACTGGATAGGTGAAAATCTCAATTTAGGTTCTTCCATGGCTTCCCATGTCTTCTTAGGAAGAACATTTACTGCAGATCCTAAGTCTAATATGATATCACCCATATTGAAATATCCAATGTTTTCATTCAATATGAACTCTCTACTTGTTCTTCTCTTCTTACGAACCTGATTGACTTTCTTCTATTCTGGTTTCATCTCTTCCCCAGAATTACACTTCTCTAACAGACTGTGTAATACTTGTAAAGAGTTTTTGTCATTCAACAATTTTATACAAGACCCCAAAAAGTTTCTGAGATTACTTACTTGTTCTTATGGTTGATATCTGTTGGTCTGATCAAACAAATGAGGCATGCCATACACTAGTACACCATCTCCTAGCTTTGTACCTGAGGTAGAAGCAATATTCTCCTTCATAATCTCTTGTTTGGATTCCTTGAATGTCTCCTTCTCCTTGTGCGCATCAAAATTTTGTTGAGGTTTTGTATTCTTCCTGACCCACTAGTATTGGCCATGATCCTTCTTTTCTACATCTGCTCCTGTCTTGGCTCCACCTCTAGTAACTATATTGATATTCTTCCCATCCTCTTCTCTATTTTCTACAACAATCCATTGAACATTCTGATCGTTATAATTCCTCTTGTCTTGCATCTTTACCAGAAGTGTCAGAAAATTATTTGTCTCATGATCTGTTGCACGAAAATACATACATATCATAGGTGGATGTGGACAATCTCTTTCATAATGCCCAAGTTTCTGACAATTTTAACAAACTACTGGTCCTCTACCTCCTCCAAATCCTCT
>JZKD02S0492954.1:21824-40658 GCA_000966675.3 Picea glauca
TTACTAATCTAAATTACAACTAATGGCCTAAAGCCGACATAAATAAAATAGCATTACTAATCTAATATGCCCCAATTAAGGGGTAATGAGCCAATATTAGGGCTTAACACTCATGGTGAAAATATCTCTTCTGAAATTCTTCACTAAGTTCATTAATTCATTGTGCACTAATTGTCCATTCACTTCATGCAATACATAGTCATTATTCTCATCACTATTCCAAGATATCCAATTTTGATATTCCCTCACTATTTTTCATTGTCTCTACTCCTCCTCTAAGGAGAAGCCGACCCCAATAATGGATGATTTTTCCCTTATATGTCAAAGGTTTTTCATACTAAGAGAAAATAGATTATTGAAATTGTTCCTCCTCTTGTTAAAACTAATCAGAATATCATGCACATTCTCTACCTCTCAACTTCCAAGGAACCAATATCTTTTGTAAATCATTCATTTTCATCAGATGTACATGGGATTTCTCCTTTGGTGCCTAATTCCCCCTTGGTCTCAACTATGGTGGGATCCCTTTCTCGTGGTTTCACATATTCCTCTCTAGAAGTATCCTATGTGAGCCAAAACCCTCATTCTTATGGCATTGACATAGGGTGCACTATCCAATCTTCTACCACCACAATGTTACTAGATAACACCGATTCTAGTACCACTATTTTTCATTTTGATGAAGAAATTCTAGAATCCATTACCACAATGGATCATCCTTAGGACAATATGTACCATTGTTCCTAATTTTTTTCCTCAGGAAACAAGACCCTCCAAACAATATGTTGTGGAAATAAAACACTTTATTCCCCACGGAAAATTCAATCGTGTTTAAGAATCCATCCATGCACATAATGTATTTAAAGGGGATAATATGACCGATATTCCACCTACCATCAAGTTGTATATCTCGGTTATTCCTAGTGTTATCAAACATATCCTTCTTGGCACAAATTATTCTGCTAAAGAGGTTGCTTCTTATAAATCCCTTTTCCAAGAATTTTAAGAAGTGTTTTCCTAGTTGTACTTTGATATGCCTAGACTAGATCCTACCATTATCGAACATCACATTGACAAATGGAAAAATTCCATTCCCTTCTGATAGAAACAATTCCATTCCCTTATGATAGAAACAATGACCTATGCACCTTAGCAAATCCCTCACCATCAAATTTGAAATTGGTAAACTTTGTTAAGGAGGATTCATTTATGCTATCACATAGACTTCATGGGTTTCTAACCCAATCACCATTTCAAAGAAAAAAGGCACCATTCATGTCTATACCAAATTCCATGATTCAAATTGGGCCCATCCCCAAGATAATTACCTAATGCCATTCATCAACCAAATTATCGATGCCTTTGTGGACCATGAGATCCTTTCCTTCATGGATGGATTCTTGGGATATAAACAGATTTGGATTTGACCCCAATATCAATACATGAAATCCTTTAAGACCCCATGGGGGACCTTTTCATATAGTGTTATTCCATTTTAATTAAAAAATGATAGAGGAACTTTTTGGTGCACCATGTCATATGTCATTAAACACATATTGATGATCCACGTTCACAACTTTTCGCAAGCTACATCCATAATGAATATGTATATATCCATATATATCATGAAAAACGTATAGATTTGTTCATAGGGAGTTCGTCACTCTATATCTGGGGCATTCTTAGAGAATGCTACATCTAAAAAAGTAGGGGTTGTGCATGTTGGGACTAGTCACAATGGATTTCAAGGAACTATATATGAGTTTTACTAAAGAGGTTCATGTACACACCCTTCAAGGGTTTCAGGTAGGCCATATTCAAATATTCATATCTCATTGTATGGATAAGTTATCAAAGAAAGGCCACTTCAAAATTATTTCTCAATTTAAGGTCATATAGGTTATGGAAAATTTGACACAAGAAATACACCTAGACTTGTAGCTGGTCCTCAACAAACATCATTAGGTATTTGAAACACCAAGGGGTTTAACCCATTCTTGTGGAGAGCATGACCATGGTATTCCCTTAATCCTAGGAAGTCAACCACTAATTGTGCGTTCTTATCGACACCCTTTTGCATGAAAGAATTAAATAGAAAATATCATTCAAGAACTGTTGGAGGTAGGGGTCATACATCCCAATACAAGACTTTCCTCATCACAAATAGACATGGTATTAAATAAGGAAATCATTTGGTACATGATTCCATATTATCCTCCCTAGGTATATTACACATTATTGGTCCCCTACACCTTAATATTCCTACCAATCTAATTTTCCAAGAGAGCCTTAAAATCCTTAAATCAATTAAAGACCTTAGATTTTCTTTTAAGAAAATATTCTCATGTCCTAATAGAATAATTGTCAATTAATGATACATAATAAAAATATTTAGAAATCAAAGGAATTTTAACATGACCACATACATGAAAATGGACCAAGTCCATCAACCCAAAAGATTTATGGGAACTAGAACAAATTGAACATAATTCTATTTTCCATATACATAATTCTCACAAAAATAAAATTCAAGAGTACAATCAATCAACCTCTTGACAAGAATTTTTTTAAGGCTTGTAGGCCCTTCTCACCTATATGGACCATTCACTAGTTCCATAATATTGTCTTCTTTGTAGATAACTTTCTCTTCGAAGAAAGATCTTTTTTAGGTACCTAGAAAGCATGATGATCAAAGGTAGATATAACAATTTTGTTTGTTGGTGGTTCTGATTAGAAATACATAGATTATATGGGTATCTTAATTGCACAACTAAAGAACTATTTCATTTCATGGGATTTGCACCAAGTTGTAACAACATTCCCACACAAACATCCCTGAGTGAGCACCATAGCTCCTCACACCATTCTACACCCTCCATTAGAAAAAACAACTTGCACACTTGCATAATTCAGTGTGCTTATTGATAATAGGTTCCATGCCAAACCTAGAATGTGCATAACTCCGTTGATCCTCTTCACTCTACCATTAGGGAATATAATCAAAACTTAACTATGACCAACTATGTTGAGATGAGAATAATCATTGAGGTATACCTTCCCAACACCATATTTCTCATAAATTGAAAACCAATATTGATGGGAAGTCATTTGGAAGGAATCTCTAGAGTTTATCAACCACACACACTTACATGCATGGGATGCCAAGGTCACAAGAAAGGAATATCTACCATTCTCTTGAGAACCTTTTTCATTGAGGGGATTCCATAGTCCAAAATATGAGATATTTTTTTGGGATTATCTGTGTAGAGGAAGTTATTATATATGACCCATGTCCATGAGTATTAGTCACAACTGACCAATTTCTCATGATTTTGAATAGTCCACTTAGCCCTCATTTCATCAGGTGATGCTCATAGGGGTGAATAAGTGGGATTGAAACTAGAGAAATGAATTGCATCGAATCAATCATCACTTCCAAGGATTTCACTTGGTAACCTAGACTTATTGGGAGGTCACCCATCCCATGACTCCTCTAGCTCAAGTATGCTTAACTGTGGAGTTTTCCCCACAATAAAGTGCACTTATATTGATACCCATTTTGTAAAACATTAGCAAGTATTGTTCCTTATGAACTATTCAATTAAATCTCCCTCGACTCCTTTTATTTAAGCATTGAGAGGATTCCACAATCCAACATATGAGTTATTATTTTCGAGATTATCTGTGTAGAGTAAGTCATTACTATATGACCCATGTCCATGAGTATTAGTCACAACTGACAAATTTCTCATGATTTTGAATAGTCCACTTAACACTCATTTCATTCTGTGAAGCTCAGAGGGGTGAAGAATTTGGATTGAAACTAGCGAAATGAATTGCATAGCATCAATCACCACTTCTCGGGCTTGAACCCCGTAACTTGGACTCTCTAGGTGGTCACCAATACCAAGAATCCTATGGCTCATGCACTTAATTGTGGATATTTCCCCACAATCAATATCACTTAGCTTGCTAACCCATTTTCAAAACCTTAGCAACTATTGTGCCATATAAACTATTCATCAAAGCTCCCTTGACTCCTTTTATTTAATCATTGAGGGAATTTTGCAGTCCAACATATGAGATATTACTTTATGGATTATCTGTGTAGAGTAATTCATTAACTTATGACCCATGTCCATGAGTATTAGTCACAATTGACCAATTTCTCATGATTTTGGATAGTCCTCTTAGCACTCATTGCATCATGTTACGCTCATAGGGTTAAGAAGTGAGATTGTTCAACTAGTGAAATGAATTGCATAACATCAATCATCACTTCTGAAGATTGCAACCAATAGCTAGGACTTCTTTGGAGGTCACCTATCACAATGTTCCTCTAGCTCAAGCTGTCGATTTTCACATGCAACTCTATGTGACTAATTTCATATCTGAAAATTGCTTCCTAGTGATATAGCTATCATTGAACAACTTTACACTGAAATTATTGAATAAAAACATATGGTGTGGAAACAAAAAGATCATAGATGAATCATCAATACATAAGAGACACAATAATTATCTTTTGTAAATTTATCCAATCTTTCAAATATGAGGACAAAAACCAGTCCTCTCAACCAATATAATATCACCAAATATGAGGACAACCTTGTCCTTCCAAAAAAAGAGAATCTGAGGACAACCTTATCCTTCCAATACAAAACAGAAAACAAAACCTCAACTATATTATAGAAATATCATCCGCCCACAAATATGTTGTAGACCACCTGTACGGCTTGGTGAGGTCACCTAATTTCATCATGTACATACCTTCTCCTTCTCAGAAGAACTTGTAGGGATGTACGTGACTATTTTCTCAACAACCCACGTATGTACACGACTGTTCCCACTACAACCCGCATACATGTACAAAAACTTATACAAACACTTCATACAACTCGCTCCACTCATACAACTTCTTCCTTCTGTGGTTTCCTCTCTCTCCCAAACATGTTGTGTGTTTTTCCCTGCCAAGAACAAAAGATAGAGAGTCCTTAACCCTAGGCCAAATTTTCCACCCTAGTAGAATTTTCCTTTCCTGAAATCACCAAGCCTCCTAGCACAAGTGAAGACTCACTTATGCCATATCCATCATGCCTCCACAAACTCTACATTATATGTAATGTCATAATGAACCCTCTCCTTTATATACAATCCTTAGGGGTCACCATAGAAGCCCCTTCAAAAGTCAACATCAAAATATGATTTCCTTGTGGGTGTGAAGCCCCACCACAAGCCCAAAAATCCCATCACTAAACCCATGAATCCCCCACTCAAATCCAAGGGGTTTTTCACCAAACCAAAATTGTGATTTGGTTCCCACGATGATTCCCACATTCCCAACACCTAGGGTCATGTGAGAATACATGCTCGAAACTACACAAATCAAGACGCCCTCTTAGCGAGGAAGGTATTCTCACCATACTCCACAAGTGGGAATTCCTCTCGATGCTACAAAAGCATAAAAAATCCTTCTTAGTGAGGGAATAGTTCCATCCTCCACCATCACCTAGAAGTAACTATGTCTCCCATACTAGATCCTCTACCACAATTGCTCTCCAATCCATCTGATTATCTGATCTATCTATCACTGTATAAAATCCTACTCTCCAGTCCTCCTAATTGGCTACATCCTTGGTCATTGAAGAAAATCCTACTGTCTGACATGATCCCATCCTGGAATACATCCTGATCCTAGAATACTCCTACCTTTGAACCTATTATATGGCCATCTCAATCCATGAAACCTACCTCATAGTCTTGGAAGATGCCTCTCTCCCATATGGACCTGAAGGTTGGATCCCACTGAGCAATTGACTCTCCCTCTGAGCTTCTTGAATCCCTATGAAGTCAAACTCCATCTAAACCTCCTAAATCCATGTGAAGTCAAAATCCCTCTAAGTCTCCTAAGTCCCTATCAGTCCACAAAACCTTTAGTGCTACCGCCTCTCTGTCCACTGTCCTCTGCAAAGTCCCGGGAGGCTGCTCCTCCCTACTAGATCAAGAGGGATGACTCCCTTTGAACTATGAATCCCTCTGATATGGTACTACTAGTAGGGCCACCTAACTCATCACTCGTGGATATACCTTCTCTCTCAGTACTTGTGCTATTGGTGGGGCCACCTTCCTCACCACTGGTGGAGCTACCTGCTCCTCCTCATCTATCTCTCTACTCCTTCTAGTCATATAATGCATAGGTTGTCCCTCTCTAACTCCAAGAACCACTGATTATATGAAGCTAGATCCCATGGGCATAAAAAACACCTATCTAACTCAAAATAATATGTGGTAACCCTTTCTCTCAATATCTCAGGCTGAGAGAACACTCCTCTTGAGTTATGGAACCCATAACACATTTGACACCCTCAACACCTTTCCTAAATCCAATCAAAATGATACTATACCATATCCTCATACTGCATGCTTAATTATCGTGCCAAGATCCAGATACAAGTCTGAGCCAATCTCTATGAAAGTGTTAAACAACTCTCTAGGACCTGTCATATGGAAAGATGCTCTAGTATCAACCAACCAAGTCCCCCTTCTAGAAACTATACCTAAAAGTGCAGAGGCCAACAAGATCTCTCTCTGGAACATGTCTATAACCTCATCAATTTTTGTTGTTGATGTTTGTTTCCTTCTTCCCCTTCCCCTTAGATGTGGACACTGTGAAACAAAATGACCATAGTCATGACACTCAAACCATATGTATCCTCCTTATACACCAATTAGGTCTCCTCCTAGATACAATCAATCCATATCCTCTCAAATCTTGGA
This sequence comes from Picea glauca, assembly GCA_000966675.3. NCBI lineage: Eukaryota > Viridiplantae > Streptophyta > Pinopsida > Pinales > Pinaceae > Picea > Picea glauca. The sequence continues at coordinate 28,602 of JZKD02S0492954.1, forward strand.
AACATCTCTTGTGCATATATCCCCTGCACAAAAGGTTCCCAAAACCTAGGAATACCAACTCAACATCTAATAACACATGTCCATCCCATAACAACACTGCATATTATTTATCCTCAATCCCTAAGGAAGAGAACACACTCCTGGCACCCATAACACATTTTTCGCTCACAACACACCTCCTAACTCCATCCAGAATACCACTTCTCCAGATCCCTATACTAGATGCGTGTTCCTCCTACCAAGATCCTTGTACATACCTGAGTCAGACACTATGAAAATCAATAACAAATCTTGTGCCCCTATCATGTGTCGATGAGTCTCACTGTATAAGAACCATGAAATCCTCAAAGGAAAACATTCTTATTCCCCAAGTCATGAGCATCCAATGAAATTCTGCCCAAGTCCATCATCTGAGTCAACAAAAACTCTTTGTTTCTGAACATGCTACCATTGATCCTGTGCCCTTGTTTGAATAGTCCTAAACTATAGATGGACATTCAGTCTAGTCCACTCTTGATCTCCACAACTCATCTCTCTAATGTCCTCATCCTCCTAGGTCAAATACCTCACCATTGTCGTACCTAAAAAATATGCAACTCTCCATCCTGATGAAGACTTTATCTCATCAAACTTCTAGACATATGAATCCATCTCGTATGTGCCAAATCACGTTAAATGCACCCATCATAACTCATGGCCATGAAAAGTAACCCGAAGTCCATCTACAGGGTTGGAAATCTACCACACAACATATTGTTGTGATTTGGTCTTTCCACCAATCCACCAGAACTCTCAACCTACCACACCACTCAGATGCAATAGCCCACAATTCCTTTTTTAGATGGTCTACTCCATGTCCCAAAGTAGAGACCATCTAACCCATTCCCACCTACAACCATCATTACATATCCCTCTCAGAGCTAAATCCTTAGCTCCCTTAGAGATGTCACTTGTGACCTTTCCGAAACAAGAACAAGAACAAGAAAAACACTCCTCCAATGTTGTATCCAAAAATGTGTCTCAGATATGATCCCCATCTCTTCATATCCCAAGCTTTGATTTTCAATTTTCACATGTGTTAGTGTCAGAAGTCACTCCTGGATTGCAGTAGGAGCAGAGCCTAACGCCCATAAGTTTATGTCACAATTTGTTTAATGGGGTGATCGAATGGAAGTTAACTCAAGACGATGTGGTTCTAACTCCGAAACTAGGCCAGGCATGCATAGGCAAGTGAGGTCTTAGATAAACAACAGACAGTAAGTTGTAGTAAGGGTGAGTAGGGGGAAGACTTGTATAAGAGAAAAGCAAAGGTTTGCTTTAAACATCAGGTTTCTAATAGACTATAGGAGAAAACGTCTAAATGCAAGATCTTCTTACATTCAAATGCAAAACACCGGAGAATACAACAATGCAACAATAAATCCTTTATCATAACATGATTGCAATGATTCGCACGAGTCAGTCGTTCACGAAATCTCTCGGCATGAGATGAAAATTAGATGGAGTAAGAAAGACTGTCTGTCATAGAACAAGAAATCTCACATACAGATGCATAACCAGAAAGCTAGAATGTCTGTTAAAACTTTATAGTCGGGAGCTTCGCTCTACCATCGATAGATTACAAAATACAAAGACCAAGTCTATATACTCAGGAAAGTTCGCCTCACAGAGACGTGCCCAGTCACCCAAGACTTGGTGTCCCTTTAGTCAAACTCATACTGATATCTTTCTTAAAGCGCCACCTTAACTGTGCATGGCTCCCACAAGGAGCGTAGCTGAGCCATTAAGTGCTGAGCTAGCGTGTGCAGACTTTTCTGTCTAGTCGAGGACTTCGGCATGGCTTCTTTGGAAAAATTTGTACACAATACCCCTTTGAGCAGACCGCTTGCCAGACCCTCCATACCTCACACTTAATGAATGAAAGGAGGTTTCAACCACCCGTTCTCATCTTCATTTACTCCAAGCGAAAACCAAGATCGAGGTCGCATCAGATGGCGCATGGAGATCACGATGATCCTTTCGGTGACTAGACTCGACGCCTTTGGCCCCCTTTTGCACAGTTCCTTTATTTCTCAGTGACCATAGGCTGTGACCCTGTGTTTATTCCCAAAGAACTTTCGGCATTCGCAAATGGAAGGAGTTAATCCTTGCTCATTCACAGTTACGATGAGAGAAACGTCGAGATGGCTTACTTGGGCGCCATGCGTCCCTCTCATATCTAACGGTCCTGAATTCACTCGGTCCTGAATTCACTCGGTGATGCTGTGGACCCGGGTCCTGGATATTCCCGACACCTCACGCATCGGGAATATGACGGAGCTGTTCCTTGCGTTTCAAAGTCGCGATGGGCGAAAAGGTGAGGAGCCTAATTGCATGCGCTAGGTGTCTCTTGTGGATGAACGACTGAGGCTGTTTCGCGATACTGCGGGCCCAACTCTGGGCGCTTTCGGTGCTTTCGGGGTTCGGGGTTTTGAGATGTAGAACACCATGAAACTCTCACCCCTCGAACTCCCGAATGCTGAAACATCGACGTGACTAGATCTCGCGCCACGCGTCCTCTGGATGGACGACTGCTATCCTTCTCTGCACATAATATGGGCGCTATCTATTGCGCTAACCTGGGTGCAACTTCGCTAACCGCGATTTCCCACTGACCTCCGATCTGCTCTTATGAAAGGATTTGGACCATTGACAACATAATTTCTCCCGCATACTTGCCAGGAAACCCGAAAAATGATATTTTCCCGCGTCGCGCTCGGGCGCTTCTTGTGCAGCTTGCAGACCTGGATACTCTTGTGTCCAGGATAAGAAATGTTACTAACATTAGGCTCCATGGGGGATAGAGTCGTCCCTGTGATGCTCTAAGGACTCATTTTGCAGTTCCAGTGCCTTGTTGTTGGGCTATGGAGTCATTTAATAAGCCGAAACAAATAAAAGTAAAAACAAAGAACAGAAAGGACAATATTTACAAAACATAGGAGCCAACGAAGGCTCAGACAAAACATTTTTTAAGAAAATGCCCATTTACTGGGCGGCTGAAAACTTCTTCACCTTCCAAATCTTGTAACCTATACATGTTATTTGAGAAAACCCCGGAGATTTTGAAAGGCCCGATCCACAGGGCTTCAAATTTTCCGTGTTTTCCCTTATCTTGCTTAGGAGCATCCCATTTCAACACCATGTCTCCTATCTAGAACTCCTCCTTGCTGGATTTCTTATCAAAAACCTGCTTGATCCTCTGTTGATGGTCCTGAATTCTGATCATTACCTGCTCTCTGGCCTACTGGACTTCTATCAGCTGATGAATTCTTCGAATCATATCATTGGGCTCTTCTTGATAATCCTGGAAGAATTTCGCTACGGGAATGGCCAGCTGAGAAGGGAAGACAAATTTTTCTCCGTAAACTAACTGGAAAGGGGAGATGCCTATAGATCTCTTTGTGGTCACCGGATTGTCCCATAGAGCGAATTTCAACTTCAAATTCCAAGCCCTTTTGTTATCCTCCAGTAATCTTTTGATGATCTTTATTAGGCTTTTGTTGGAGGACTCTGCTAAACCATTGCCCTGGGGATAGTATGGGGTGGAGTGAATCAGTTTGATCCTGAATTTTTCATAGAACTTGACTAGCATCTCAGCCTTGAAAGAGGCTGCGTTATCAGTAACAATCCTCCTTGGGCAGCCGAACCTTACGATGAGGTCTTCTAGGAACCCAATGATTACCTTGTGGGAAGCACTCCTGGTGGGGATAGCTTCAATCCACTTAGTAAAGAAATTTGTGGCAGTCAGGATCCATCTGTGTTTCCCACTGGAAGCAGGGTGGATTTCTCCAATGAAATCTAGGCCCCATTGCTGGAAAGGTCCCGAAACAACTACAGGCTGTAAAGGCAGAGACTTGAGTTGTTGCTTTACTAAAAATCTTTGGCGTGGGATACAAGCTCTAACTCCTCTATGGACATCAGTGAACAAGGTGGGTCAGTAGTACCCAGCTCTAAGAATTTTTTGGGCTGTGGTCTTCCAGGAATGGTGCCCTCCACATAGGTTGTTGTGAAATTCGACCATGATCCTATCGGCCTCTTGTGGATCCATGCATTTTAAAAGCACTCCTAGGGGGTCTTTCCAGTATAAAATTTGATCGATAAGGTAGTACCTGATTGCCTTGAGCTTCATAAATCTTTCTTTATTTCTTTGCATGCCATCTGGGGGCCGCAACTCCTGGAAAAAATATATGACATCCTTATACGAAGGACATCGAGCCAACAAGGGTTCTGTCTGAGGGCCTACGTCGGACAACTGATTCTGTTGATTTTTTGATTGTTTATTGATGAAATTCACCCCCAAAGCTTTGCAATTAGCTTCAGCCAACAACCTGACTAAGCCTTGACCCTTGATCAATCTGGTAGGCCTTATTTCCAAGTCAAATTCCAGGATCTTGGCTATCCATTTACTCCTCTTCCCATCAATGTCAGGCTGCACAAGGATGTCCTTCACAGAGGGTGAAGGAACGTATGCGGTCACTTTTGAGTGCAAGACATAGAATCTGAAAGCTTTGAGAGATTTCACTAAGGCATAGGCCTGCTTCTCCATGACTTCATACCTGAACTATGCATCTCTTAATGCCTTGTTGAAGAAGGAGATGGGTTGCTCTCACCCTTCCTCATTTTTCTACAACAAGACTGCTGCTACTGTATCAAAAGAAGCAAAAGAGAAGATTAGGAAATATTTGGAATAGTCAGGACTGATCATCATAGATGCCTCAATCAATGCCCTTTTTATTTGGACAAAGGATTCCCTGGGTTCAGCGGTCCATTTCACTTCATTTCCTTTCTTGAGCATAGCTGTGATGTGTTTCACCAGCTCAACAAAGTTCGAGATGAATCTCCTCAGAAAATTAATCTTCCCCAAAAAGGCCTGAACTTCCTTCTTAGACATGGGAAGCGACAGGGTCCGAATTGCCTCCATTTTTCTAGGATCAATCCTCACTCCTTCTGCTGATACTATATGGCCTAATAGCTTCCCTTCCTTCATAGAAAACAAAGATTTCTTGGATTTAGGGAAAGGCCGAACCTCCGACACTTTGAAAAAACCTTTCTCAAGTAACAGTAGTGATCTTTGTCAGACCTGGAGAAGACTGTTATGTCATCCAGATAGATCACCACAAAGTTATCTTTCTCCCCGATGAAGGCTATGTCCATGGCTCACTGAAATGTCGCTCCTGCATTCATCAGTCCAAATGGCATTTTGGCATACATGAATGTGCCCCAAGGAGCGGTGAATGTCATCTTTTCTCTATCTTTAGGCATGACTGATATCTGATTATAGCCATAAAAACTGTTGATGATGGAAATCCTAGATGCACCGGTTACCCTCTGCAATATGTGTTCCATGTTGGGCAGGGGATAATTGTCTTTCTTTGAGCTCCTGTTCAGATTCCTGAAATCGACACAAAGCCTGATTTCTCCACTTTTCTTTCTTACCAGAACCAAATTGGCCACCCATTCGGAATATCTTAAGGGGACGATGATCTGGGCCTCTAACAACTTCTTCACTTCTTTCTCCATGAGAGGCAGAAACATGGGATTTATTTGTCTTAGCTTCTGCCTGAATGGCTTAGCCCCTTCCTTCAGTGGGATCTTGTGTTCAATGACTGACGTGTCATATGTCTTGAGGTCTTCGTAGGTCCAAGAAAACACATCTGCAAATTCTCTCAGCAACTCAGTATATTCGGCCCTCTGTTCTCTGGTCAAACTCCTTGACAACTTGACAAACTTAGGCTCCTCCGGTGTGCCAATGTTGCACTYGGCTGTATCAACATCTTCACCTGAAACCCTACCCTTTACTGCCACATCACTCCCATCGAACAATCTTTCTAAAGKAATTAGTCCCCTCGGAATGTGATTGCTAGGTAGCTGAATGATCTGGTGGTTAGCAATTTTATTTAAAAACACCTCAGGGTGAGGGTCATCTTCCGTATCAGGATCCTGATCAATGTGCAACGCAGAAAATTCATCAACAGATTGGAGAAATTTCTYGATTTCTAGATCATCTTCGAATACCTTCCAATGCTTGACAYTGTCCGGTACAAAGGGCCTATATTTTATTTCAACATCAGATTTGACCATCGRCGACAGAGGAACTTTGAGCAAACTAGCCGAGACACCTAAAGAATCGGCTGAAGTATTTTCCCCCCTCGGAATGAAAGAAATGTTAAAGGCCAAGAAGAAATTGTCAATCAARTCCCATACCTCATTTATGTAATTTCTTAGCCGGGGATTATTAGYACGGTAGGCACTTCTGATTTKCTAGATAATCAACTTAGCATCTCCAAATATTGCTATCTCTTTAATTCCCATTTATTTTGCAGCCCTCATACCCAGAATAAGAKCTTCATACTCTGCCACATTGTTGGTGGTTTCAAATTCCAGCTTATATGACAGGGATATGGTCTCCTRAGAAGGTGACACAAAAAACACCCCAGCACCAGCGCCTTCCCTGGAACAGGCTCCATCAATTTTTTTTTTCCAGACGGGGGTGATGGAGGGAGGAAATTCATGAGGAGTGGAGGGTTTATCTCTGAGTTTAAKAGGAGGTTCGGGAGCATGAGTGAGTTGCAGTAAACTGGAACCTAAATCAGTGTCCAAGGMAAAAATGGGATGGTTGGTAGGATTGGCTTCATCACTGATTATATAGGCCAATTGGGCTTCTCTATATAGCCTCCTATGTTCTCCCCCAAACAYTGGGATAGTGGSATAGGTTAGGTCCATCTGCAAGGTTCCACCCAGTCTTTTTATCCAAGATMTTGATAACAACATATCGAACTTGGGGGGGGACATCARCCACTACAATATCCATGACCACACTTTTCATGGGCAAYTGAAACAAGGTCACGACCAGGTCCTTGATAACCCCGAGACATTGAAATTTCCTGGAGTCAAAGGAATAGAGGTCATGATAAGCTCGGGTGACTTCTAGCCTTAATTCTTCCATGACCGTTTTGGGCATGAGGTTATGAGAAGCCCCTGAATCCATCAAGCAGTTGTGCAGTACCTTGTCGTGTATGTTCAAGGAAGTGTAGAAGGGAGGGGATGAGTCATTCTTGTCTTCTACCATAGGACCTAGGAAAACTGCAGGCTTTTCATCTTGCAAATTGATGGAGTCTGTGGGGAGGAATGAGACCTCAGGCTGTAAAAGCTCAGAGAAGTGTTTCTTGAACCCTTTATGTTTAATCAATTCGGTTAGGGTCACAGGGATCCTGATCTTTTGAATTTCATGCTCGAAATTAAAAGAAGATGTAAGCTTTGGGATTTCTCTTATTTCGGGAACATGAATCTGGACTATGGGAGAGAGGGGTTGGTGCTTCTTACCTCTTTGATTGTCGGCCACTTCATTAGCAGGTTTCTCTGTTCTAGTGGGCTTCTCAGGAACGTCAGGCGCTATAGTCTTTTTCTTGGACCTCAGATCATACTTGCCTTGGCCGCCACTAGTCTTGTCTCCCTTGCTCAGTTCATTTAGCTAACTGTCCATGAGAGACTCCTCGTACGCTGATTGAGTGAGATGAGGAAAAGGAGGAGTGTCTCAGAAGAAATGGATTTTAGGATCAAGCTCATCTGTTTCCCCTTCTTCCCCTTCGGCCACAAAATTGTTTTGAAAAGGGGCCTGGACTTTCTGGTCTTCTCTATCTCTTCCCCTCTCTCTTTGCACAGTCAGGGAATTAATATTGTTGGGCCTCCTAAAAACTCCTTTGTTTTCGGCGTTCTGAGGGCCCTTGTATGCTTGCCTCCCTTCCACCTTCATTCTCTCCATCTCTGCAGACAGAGACTTCACCATCCTGGTCAGCTTATCCACTTGAGGGTGGGGCACCGATGGGCCAAAACTTGAGGCTTCCGATCTTCCCTTTCTTTTGTCTGCGTCGGCCTTGTTCCTCAGTCTGTTATCTACTAATACATTAGATTCCACCTCTATGGCCGCATCTTGCATTTGAGCTAAGGAGGTGGCTCTTCTTTCTCTCAATAAAAGACAGAAATCGGGACCAAACACACTAGCATAAGATATCTTGGCTGAGGCTTCTGAGGGTTTTATCTTGGCAGGAATTTTATTATACATCTTATTGAATCTTTTGGAGAAGTCAGAGACAAACTCTCCTTCCATCTTCCTCAGAGACCTGAACTCTGTCATATAATACATGAAATCCTTCCTATCGCCCCACTGCCTCAGGAAAGCACTATCCAGAGCTTCGATCCCAGCAATAGATCCCGGGGCCAATCCTCTAAACCATTTCCTCACCTCGCCATCTAGGCTCTGGATGAAGACTCTCATCCAGACATCTTCAATTTCAATGTTCAGGTTGTCTGCATAACTGTAGAAAGCAGCTAGGTGCTCTTCCGTAGTTACGTCCCCTTCCCCAGTGAACTTGGGCATATACTTCAAGTAATCTCCAGTAGGGAGAGGATTCATAGGATGGGGTAGGATTAAGGGGGCATATCTGGCAATGACTATGGTGTCCATTCTATTTAGAGGGGGATTAGCACCAGCCATAGGAATATTAGGTGGAGGAGAGCCTGGAGGAGAAGGAGTTCTCGATGGGGCTACTGGGAATGAGTCCCCAAGTGGAATGGGAAATAAAAGGGGATTTAAGGAGAAGGCTAACGGGCTCAAGTCAGTAGGTTATCCTCTTTGTGCAGGAGTGGGAAAATATTCTGTAGTCCTGGTTCTACGCTAAGGTACAACTTCGGAGGAGAGGGGAGTGACAAGGATTTCTCCCTCCAATCCCAGACCAAGAGGGGAAAACTCAGCAGGAACACTCCCGAAATTCAGGAAATGGGAAACCTCTGAAGGAGGTCTATTAAGAAACCGAGGAGGAGAAAGTGGAGTTCCTACAGAAGGAGATGGCAGATTACCTAGTTCGGCGGTAGCAGCTTCTTCTTCAGAGGCCTTTCCTTTTCTAAGAACCACCTCTGGATCAGTTTCAGGTGTAGCTAGAGGCAGCTGTGGATGAGACCGCATGTGTCTTCCTCTGAAAGCCATAATTAATAGAGTAGGTTCGCCCCAGTGGAGTCGTCACAATGGAGTCACTAGGTGCACAGTAGAAATCTTCAAAGGATCTGATACCTGATGCACCTTCAGAATCAGAGGCTCAATGTCGTTCAATCCCGGGGAAAAATTTTCAACTTCGTCCCCGACAACGGCACCAGAAATGTTAGCGTCAAAAGTCACTCCTGGATTGCAGCAAGAGAAAAGCCCGACGCCCATCAGTTTATGTCACGATTTGTTTAATGTGGTGATCGAATGGAAGTTAACTCAAGACGATGTGGTTCTAACTCCGAAACTAGGCCAGGCATGCATAGGCAAGTGAGGTCTTAGATAAACAACAGACAGTAAGTTGTAGTAAGGGTGAGTAGGGGGAAGACTTGTATAAGAGAAAAGAAAAGGTCTGCTGTAAACATCAGGTTTCTAACAGACTATAGGAGAAAACATCTAAACGCAAGTTCTTCTTACATTCAAATGCAAAACACCGGAGAATACAACAATGCAATAATAAATCCTTTATCATAACATGATTGCAATGATTCACACGAATCGGTCGTTCACGAAATCTCTCGGCATGAGATGAAAATTAGATGGAGTAAGAAAGACTGTCTATCATAGAACAAGAAATCTCACATACAGATGCATAACCAGAAAGCTAGAATGTTTGTTAAAACTTTACAGTCGGGAGCTTCGCTCTACCATCGATAGATTAAAAAATACAAAGATCGAGTCTATATACTCAGGAAAATTTGCCTCACATAGACGTGCCCAGTCACCCAAGGCTTGGTGTCCCTTTAGTCAAACTCATACTGATATCTTTCTTCAAGTGCCACCTTAACTGCGCATGGCTCCCACAAGGAGGGTAGCTGAGCCATTAAGTGTTGAGCTAGCGTGTGCAGACTTCTTTGTCTAGTCGAGGACTTCGGCATGGCTTCTTTGGAAAAATATGTACAAAGGACCCCTTCGAGTAGACCGCTTTCCAGACCCTCCATACCTCACACTTAATGAATGAAAGGAGGTTTCAACCACCCGTTCTCATCTTCATTTACTCCAAGCGAAAACTAGGATTGAGGTCGCATCAGATGGTGCATGGAGATCATGATGATCCTTTCGGCGACTAGACTCGACGCCTTTGGCCCCCTTTTGCACAATTCCTTTCTTTCTCAGTGACCATGGGCTGTGACCCTGTGTTTATTCCCAAATCTCTTTTGGCATTCGCGAATGGAACGAGTTAATCCTTTCTCATTCACAGTTGCGATGAGAAAAATGTCGAGATGGCTTACTTGGGTGCCACGCATCCCTCTCATATCTGACGGTCCTGAATTCACTTGGTGATGCTGTGGGCCTGGGTCCTGGACATTCCCGGCACCTCGCACATCGGGAATATGACGAAGTTGTTCCTTGCGTTTCGAAGTCGCAGTGGGAGAAAAGGCAAGGAGCCTAATCGCACGCGCCAGGTGTCTCTTGTGGATGAACGACTGAGGCTATTTCGTGATACTGCGGGCCCGACTCTGGGCACTTTCGGGGTTCGGGGTTTCGAGATGTAGAACACCCTGAAACTCTCACCCCTCGAACTATCGAATTCCGAAACGCCGACGCAACTAGATCTCGTGCCACACGTCCTCTGGATGGACGACTGTTATCCTTCCCCGCACATAATATGGGCGCTATCTATTGCGCTAGCCTGGGCACAGCTCCGCTAACCGCGATTTCCCACTGACCGCTGATCTACTCTTATGAAAGGATCTGGACTGTCGACAACATAATTTCGCCCACTTACTTGCCATGAAACCCGAAAAACAAGATTTTCCCGCTCGCGCTCGGGCGCTTCTTGTGCAACTTGCAGACCTGGATACTCTTGTTTCCAGGACAAGAAATGTTACTAACAACATGAAACTCTATGTGACTAATCTCAGATATGAAAATTGCTTCCTAGTGATCTAACAATCACTGAACAACTTTACACTGAAATTGTTGACTGGAAAACATATGCAGTGGAAACAACAAGATCAGTGATGAATCACCAATACACAAGAGACACAATAATTCTATTCTGCAACTTTATCCAATTCTTCAAATATAAGGAAAAAAACCAATCCTCTCAACCAATACAATATCACCAAATATGAGGACAACCTTGTCCTTCCAAAACAAGAGAATCTAAGTATAACCTTGTCCCTCCAATACAAAATAGAAAACCAAACCTCAACTATATTCTGGAAATTCCCTCTTCCCACAAATCTACTGCAGACCACTTGTATGACTTGCTGAGGTCACCTGACGTCATCCTGCATGGACCTGATCCTTCCCAAAATAACTTGTATGGATGTATGTGACTGTTCTCGTAGCAACCCACGTATGTATGAAATTGTTCCCACTGCAATCCACGTACATGTACAAAAAACCGTACAAACACTTCATACAACTTACTCCACTCGTACAACATTTTCCTTTTGTGGTTTCCTCCCTCTCCCACATGTGCGGTGTGTTTTTCCTTTCCAATAACATAAGATAGAGAATCCTCAACCCTAGGACAAATTTTCTACCCTAGAATAATTTCCCTTTGTTGAAATCACTAAGCCTCCTAGCACAAGTGTAGACTCACTTATTCTAGATCCATCATGTCTCCACACACTCTACATGATATGTGATGTCACAATGACCTCTCTCCTTTATATACAATCCTTAGGGATCACCACAAAAGCCCCTCCATAAGTCAATGTCAAATTAGGCTTTCCTTGTCGGTGTGAAGCCCCAACACAAGCCCTCAAATCCCACCATCAAACCCATGAAGACCCCACTCATATCCAAGGGGATTTTCACCAAATAGATGGTGTTATGCGGTGACCATGATGATTGCCACATGCCCAACACCTAGGGTCATGTAATAATATCTAGCCGAAGCTACAAAAATCAACACAAGGACACTTAAGTATGGAGTTTTCCCCACAATCAATCCCACTTAACTTGCTATCCATGAGGTATTCACTTAGTGAACCTTGACATAGTTCCTTCATTTGTGGGATATTAAA
>JZKD02S0492954.1:45652-60216 GCA_000966675.3 Picea glauca
ACAATGAGGCTTACCTTTCAATTTTACTGCTTTTATATGGACTGTCATAAATGCTCTGTCATATCCCACTTTTTCGTTCACCTCCTTTTTCTTTTTCCGACCACTTTTTGTCTCGATGCACTGCGTTCATCTTTTCCTATCGCGTAGTATATTCAGGTTTTGTCATACCACTTGCTAGATTTTGTTGCACACTGTATCCTTACATTTTCTGTCTATCACTTATCCATCTACGTACTTCTTTCGGGATTTTTCTCATTTTTCTACTTTCCTTTTTCTTCCTTTTTCCTCTTTTTCTAGTTTTTTCTTCATTTTTCTTCTTTTTGACTCCTACTTTATACAATATGTACAATTCTACTTTCTTCACTACAACTAATGAGGGTTAGTAGGTCGATTGTTCCTATATAGTTTCAGTTAACTGTCATTCACCATTCCTTGAATTTCCCTGCCTGTTAAATTCTGTAGCTGCACAACACCTCCATCTGTGATAGACTTTATCTCATATGGCCCTAGGTAATGCATCCTGAAGTTCCCTGGGTGCTGCAAATATTTACTATCATAGAGGAGAACCATATCTCCATCCTTTAATTTCTTCTTCTTAATGTGTTTTCCATGCCAAGATTTGTCCTTCGCTTTATGTACTTCCTAGTGGAAACCAACTACAATATTATCTTCTTCTAATTCCATGAGGTGTGCCAATGTTTCTTGAGTTGATCCTATTTCTGTCATGTTTGTAATAGTTGCAATGCATAGAATAGGTATCAAATTTTCCAAGGGAACCACTGCTTCCTGTCCATACACCAATATGAAAGTTGTCTACCCTATTATCTTATTACATGTAGTTCTATAAGCCCATAGTACGGTCGGTACCTTCAAATCCCAATAATTCTTGTTCACATTACAAATCTTGGTTAAGGCATTCTCTAATATCTTGTTAAATGCTTCTAGTGTACCATTGGCCTGAGGATGGTATGGAGTGCTCTTCTAATGATGTATCTCAAATTCTTCAGTCATTTCCTAGATAGTATTGTTGATAAAATGAGTCCCATGATCACTCATAAGAAACTCTTAGGCATCCAAACCTTGTAACTACTTGCTAAAATAAGAAGTGTGTTGTAGTCTTTGTGCTACAATCCTTCACTAGTGTTTCTTCAACCCATCTGGTCAAATAATCTGTCACTGTAATTAGATAACATGCACCTAATCTTCTATCTAGTGGATTAATTGGTTCTACAAAATCTACTACCCACTTGTCAAACACTTTCAGAGTTACCTGAGGTTTTAATGGCATCTAATCTCTCCTAGATGGCTTTCCAAACCTCTGACAGGCATCACAATTATGACAATATTCCTTTGCATCCTTGTTAATTGTTGGCCACCATAATCTTGTGCACAATATCTTCTGTGTAGTAGCTTTCACTGCACAATGTCCTCCATCTATTCTTTCATGTGCTTCTACTAAAATGATAGGCCTTTCATGCTCCACAACACATCTCCTCAAAATGTTGTCCACACCAAGTTTGTACAAGTGACCTATAATCAGTTGGTAGTATGCAACTCTAACTACCAAATTCTTCTTCTGCGCAATATTAAATTCCTTTGGTGCAAATCTTGTACTCAAAAACTCAATAATGTCAGCAAAATATTCATCAACAATCTGTACTGAAAATAGTTTTGCATCTGGGAAATTGTCGTCCAAACTTCTTGGTTCTTCTCCATTAGTTATCCTAGACAAATGATCTAGCCTTGCATTCAATCTTCCAAGCTTCACCAAAACTTCAAAGTCAAACTCTTGAAACAACATTAGCCATCTGCATATTCTCCCCCCCAACATTGGCTTATTGACCAAATATCTAAGAGCATAGTGTTATGTAAACATCTTAAAGTGTTGTCCTAAAAAGTAATGTCTAAAATTAAACAATGCATACACCATATTCAATCCTTATCTTTCTGTTGTGTTGTAATTATCCTCTAAATCTGACATATTCTTTCTTGCAAATGCAATTGGCTATTCTATATCACCTTCTCCCGGTTGTGTTAATACTACTCCAAGTGCTATTGTAGATGCATCTACATGCACATGAAACTCCTTTGACCAATATGGAAACACCAAAATTGGCATTGTCACCATTTTCTCCTTCAATATGTCCAAAGTCTCTTGGCACTCATCATTCCACTGATACTTAATGTCCTTCTTCAACAATTTACTCATCGGTGCAGTAACCTGTGCATATCCCTTTATAAAATTCATGTAGTAGTCTGTATGACCAAGTGTACTTTTTAACTAGCACACTAACTTCGGTGGTGGTAAATTCACTATGATAACAATTTTAGTAGGATCAACCAACAAACCTTATTTATACACCACATGCCCTAACAAAATACCAAATGGTGCGCTGAAAACACTTAATGTTCAATGAAATTTGACACTATCTACACCTATCTAACATCAATATAAACACTTCAACATGATCCTTCAATAAACTAAACACTATCCAATCATCCAAATAAACTTCCAAAAACTTATGAATAAAATCCTCAAAGGAAGCTACTACTACCCTTGAACATATAAAAGGGGAATTATTCAACCCAAATGGCATCACTATATATTGATATGACCCCCATTCTATAGAAAATGCACTCTTATGTCTATCTTCAGGTGATATTCTAATTTGGTGATATCCGAAAAATCCATCAGCAAATGAATAGGCTTCTTGACCTCCTACATTATCCAATACTTCATTTTTAAATGGAGTAGGGAAGGGATCATACAGATAGACACCATTCATCTTCCTCAAGTCTACACATATACTTATCCCCCCTTGCTTCTTCTTCTGTACTACCATAGGGTTGATCCATTTAGATTCTTCCACGGGTTCTATGACACCAACCTCTAACATCTTATCAATTTTTGCCTTCACTTTCTTCGTGTACATTGGATTAAGCCTATAAGGTATTTTTATTAACGGTCTAGCATCTAGTTTCAAAGGTATCTTCATCTCTCCAAGTTTTTCTACAATCCCCTTCATCTATGAAAATTTCAATGGAAATAGGTCAGTATACTCGCACAGTAACTTTGTTATTCTTTCTACTATCTAATTATCCCAATAGTATCCAATACTTGCAATCTTTGGGTTTTTTGTTGTTCCAATATTTACCTTCTTGATCTTCATTGGTGTAGAATAATCTTATGATTCTAATTGTGGACCTTCTACTTATATTTCCCCTTCAACTTCTGTGATCTGAATGTTGCATGGGTTTTCTTCTACTGGGTGTTCTTCTTCTACGACAGGATAACAGTGTAGCAACTATCTGAATGTTTATCTCTTCTGGTTCTGATAAGTTGTCACAATTTCCACTTCAGTTTGTTCAAATATCCTGTCTCTTACCACCTTCAGTGTTGTATCTATCTTTGTATTCTCATGCTCAAATGCAAATTTGATCACATAATTATGTTGCATCTCTTCCTAATTTGTAGTTTCTCTGTGTTGTTCCAATTTTTTGTACCAATTCCTGAGAATTCATTCTAATGTGTGAATAAAGTGATGTGGCCACTCCTTTGGTGGTACCAGTCTCCATTGAATTATACATATTTTTACAATTTATCTGGGTTGTCCAATTCCATCATACTTCTCCTCGTATCTATTTTCCTGCTCTATGCCAAATATGATGCGCAGTAGTCTCTTGCATTGATACTAGTTGTTGATATTCTCTTTATGTGTACCCCATCATCACACATATGTTTCTTTCAAGGCCATATATAATACTGATAATCTTTTATTTTCCACTAATTCTAACTCAAACTTCATTAAAAACTCTTCTAAATTATTCTAACCATAAAAATTTGGTGGTTCTCTTACCTTTGTGCCAACCTATCTTAGAGCGTGTGTCATCCTTGCACATATTTTGGTAGATAGCTCATGTAGTCATTGCTTCCAATTCTCCAGACCTGTCTCAGAATATGATGCACATGAACTAATTCTCCTCCAGCTCATCATTCTGTCTATAGTGGGGTTAATGTAGACTTCATCTCGTGCAGTAGTTATACAACTGGTTTATATCTTCTGTAATAAAATTTTATGTCGTAGGTTTAAGATACCTTCCTCCTTATGAAGGATCTAATGGAGAAATAACTTTATATTCTCCTAATTCAAAGATCATTTTTCTAGTCTTCGGGTTAATAATAGTCTGATTGTCAAAATCTCAATCCAGACCCAACAATGTTGGATATGGTGAAGTGTTATCTACTATGTAAATCACTTCAAAATATGCCATGGTGCACACACCATCTAGATCCACTAGTATCCCCTTCAATCTACCAATTGGTACCACTCTATGATGATTTTCTAACTTCAACTGGATAGGTGAAAATCTCAATTTAGGTTCTTCCATGGCTTCCCATGTCTTCTTAGGAAGAACATTTACTGCAGATCCTAAGTCTAATATGATATCACCCATATTGAAATATCCAATGTTTTCATTCAATATGAACTCTCTACTTGTTCTTCTCTTCTTACGAACCTGATTGACTTTCTTCTATTCTGGTTTCATCTCTTCCCCAGAATTACACTTCTCTAACAGACTGTGTAATACTTGTAAAGAGTTTTTGTCATTCAACAATTTTATACAAGACCCCAAAAAGTTTCTGAGATTACTTACTTGTTCTGATGGTTGATATCTGTTGGTCTGATCAAACAAATGAGGCATGCCATACACTAGTACACCATATCCTAGCTTTGTACCTGAGGTAGAAGCAATATTCTCCTTCATAATCTCTTGTTTGGACTCCTTGAATGTCTCCTTCTCCTTGTGCGCATCAAAATTTTGTTGAGGTTTTGTATTCTTCCTGACCCACTAGTATTGGCCATGATCCTTCTTTTCTACATCTGCTCTTGTCTTGGCTCCACCTCTAGTAACTATATTGATATTCTTCCCATCCTCTTCTCTATTTTCTACAACAATCCATTGAACATTCTGATCGTTATAATTCCTCTTGTCTTTCATCTTTACCAGAAGTGTCAGAAAATTATTTATCTCATGATATGTTGCACGAAAATACATACATATCATAGGTGGATGTGGACAATCTCTTTCATAATGCCCAAGTTTCTGACAATTTTAACAAACTACTGGTCCTCTACCTCCTCCAAATCCTCTTCCTCCATGACCTCCTCCTTCGAAGCCTCCTATGTTTCCTTACTTATCTCGGTGCGATGTACTATACTGTGGTGCCTGATTGTACTATGGTTGCACATTATTATACTGTGGTGGCACTACAAATTGTTGTGCGTTGTTGTACTGTGGTGGTGCTTCAAACTGTTGCATGTTATTATACTACAATTGCGCTATAAAATATTGCACGTTATTATACTATGGTTGTTGCACAGATAGTCCTGTCATTAGTTCATCCTACACCCTATAAGTATATGATGTCCTCTCCTTCATTATTTCCAAGGTTCTACAATCCTTGTCTTCATGTCCAACTGACTTGAAAAAATTACAAAATGAAGTCTTGGAAAATGTTTGATACTTCCACATCATGGGACAATGATAGTGATCATGTCCATGTGTTCTACATATCTCACACCATGGTCCTCCTGTGGGTAAAGGATTCAACATTCCTGTTCCCAAGTATTGGTAAAGGTTGGGCACTCATTCTTATGATGACCTTCTGTTCTGCATAATGTGCATCGGACATATTCCCTCTTCTCCTTTTCCTTATTATGATTCAATTGAAATGTCAGGTTCTTCAGATTTGCTCTCAGCTCCTCCACAACTGGATATGTTTCCTTATACTAATTTTCCTCCAATTGCAAAGCTCCTTGCAGGGCCTCGGCCTGGGTTTGGAACTTTTTCTGCTTCAATCGATACTTGAAATGTGGCAATAAAGAGTTAACAAATAAATATCTTTGTTGCATATCTGTGATAGGATACTTCAACTTACCTTTCACTCTCTTGAACTTACAATCAAACTCCCATACTGACTCACTTGGATTCTGTTTGATCTCTATCATCTCATTCATGAAATGATCCTCTGAACCGGGTTGTTGAAACTCATTGATCAAGGCATTCTTTACATATGCGACAGTTGTAGGTGCTCCTTGTGGATTTTTTACTACGAGACCCATATACTAGTCTAGTGTGCGGTCTCTGAATGTGATCGCCAACTGCGCCACTTTTGTATCTTCATCTGTAATCTTCTTAGCTTCCCGAATATTCTCACAAATAAACAAATGCTTCTCTCGATCATCTAACCCTTCTCCACGGAACTCTAGTAATCGAATAGTTGGATTTTCTCCTTCCATTGTCAAATTCGTTTTACTACCACCTCCCCGCGGTGTAGATACTTGACTGTTATTAGATGAAATTATACTTTTACTTGAATTTCCACTAGACACACATCCTACTAAAATCCTTCTACCACTAATCACTTGTTGTCTAAATGGTTCTTCTTCTTCGTATTTCTTAGTCGCACATGGGGTTGTGGGCTCCACACTAATTCATATATGGAATGGAGATCCTTCTTCTGTATCAAACCCCTAACCTTTGGTTTTCATTTCATATGTGGTGAGCAATATTTCCTCAATCTACCCCATTGCACAAAGATCCTCTACCTCTTCCTCATCACTGTACAAGCTCTCATTTTCAGCTATTGCCATCTTCTTACTATTGATATTATACTAGTAGGGTTGTCCACTGCGCATCACTCCTGCTTTTCTCAATATCCCCTTGGTCTATTCCTCATCCATCATTATGGGGTCAATTGCTTCCTCCTTCTGGCCTTTCTCCAGAGCCTTCTCCATATATCAGATCTTCCTTAGTGCTTCCCCCATTCCCCCCATGCACACAAAGTGATTTAGTTGTTTGAATCCATTGTCATCACTCCTTTATCATGCAATAAAATCTTGATCGACGTGTAAAGTGATCGAATGTACCTTCCTCTTGATCCCTTCATAAAATCTTACTCTGTAGCAGTGTAATACTTCACAGTATCGACTACAAAATTAGTAATGTACCCTGCAACAATGTTGTCTAACTAGAAATCCACTGCGCATGTGAATTTATTATTAACTCTTTCCAACCCTGCAATATTCTCAATAGTCCACTCTACCAGCCTTATCTGATTAGTTGGATGAGTATCCTTCAACCTCAATATCCACTCCTGTAACAAATCTGGAAAATAACATAAATATACCTCATGCAAATATATAAACACACACCTATGTAAATACTAGTGTGGTGTATACCTGGAGCTTATATTGTCTTTCTTCACAAACTTAAGATGATTTGTCTCCAACCATATTTCAATATCCTTCTTAGTTGAATTCCATGTCCTAAACATCCCTTTCTACCATTGCATTTTCTTCATCAAATCCATAGCTTGTGAGTTGACCCTTAGTTACAACTTCAAAAACAAACTAATCTCCAAAACTAACTTAGTAGTTTGCTCCAAAAATCTCTACCAAAAATATCAGATATATTCTAAATGATCTCATCAGATCTTACACTGCCTATTTATACTACCAAAATTGGTAAAAAGCCTTACAATAAGGACCCACAACCCTAACCCTAAGTGGATTAGGTTTGTCCACTTTACAACCTCCTGTATGTGGCTGGTCTTCAATCCAATAGTTCCTTGCTTTGAATCTTCTCTTTCTGTCATTGCATTTCCTTGATTCTCGATGCACTACTTTCCTTTCCTTCCTTACGCGTGCTCCAACTATCCTCCAAAACTATTGTGAATTTCCCAAAAATAGCTTGCTCCAACACTCCTTGTGGCTGCAACCAGATGGAGCCTTCTTCACCCAACTTGGGAAGGATGGTTTGAGTTTGGAACTTAGTTCCAATCACCTTATTTAAGAAGAAGACATGAAAAACATGATGGAGCTTAGAATGATTGGGAAAAGCTAACTGATAGGCCACCTGTCCCATGCGATTGAGAATTGTATAAGGACCATACAATTTCTGACAATGGTCAGCATTGAGTGAATTCTTCTTATAAGGTTGCAGTCGAGGAAACACATGGTCTCCTTTAGAAAATTGATGTTCGAAGAGACCTTGATCTGCTTTTTGCTTCATGGGATTCTAAGACATGACCAAATTCTCTTTGAGGGTACGAAGAATAGCCTATTGAACTGTAAGAGTTTGGTCAACTGCCTAGAACTTCAAGACACTAGGCATGTATGAGAGAACTGAAGGTGGATTTTTTCCATATATTGATTCAAAAGGATTCATGCAAGTAGTTGTATGGTAATAAGTGTTCTACCACCATTCAAATAGTGGTAACCATTGAGCCCACTTGTTTTTCCTTTCAGATGAAAAACACCTCAAATATGTTTCCAAACACTTGTTTACAACTTCAGTTTGACCATCAGTATAGGGATGATAGGCAGTGCTAAGATGAAATTGGGTGCCCTGTAGCTTGAACAATTCTTACCAAAAATTGCTTGTGAAAGTGGGATCTCGATCAGAAACAACATAATGAGGCATCCCATGAAGCTTGAAGTCATGATCCATGAAAAGTTGAGCCACAATGGAGGTAGTAAATGGGTGTTGAAGGGAACAAAAATGAGCATACTTAATCAACTACCACCATGATGACTAACTTATTTCACAATTTAGGTAAGCCAACAATGAAATCAATGGAGATATCCCTCCAAATGGAGGGTGGAATCAGAAGCGGTTGTAGTGTGACAGGGGATTTGACTGTTTCTCCCTTTTTGCATTGACAAACATCACATTCTGCCACAAAAGTGTGAATGTCATGTTTCATACATCCCAGAAAAAAAAAGAATATTTGACCCAGTCATAGGTTTTGGTAAACCTTGAGTGCCCAGTTGTGGGTGTAGCATGAAGCTCAAAAAGAACTATGGATTTAAGTTGTGACTATTTACTTAAATACAGATGACCTTTGTATCAAAGTTCATAATTGTGCCAAGAGTACCCTAGGGAAATTGGAGAATTGGCTTGCAATTGTTGGATCATACATGAAATTTTGGGATCTTGCAGCCATTCCTGGCGAACATCTTGGAGCCAATCTAGTACAATTAAGGAGAGGGAAAAAAGGGACCCTTCATCTTCATATTTTCTTGAAAGAGCGTCAACAACCACATTTTATTTTCCTTTCTTTTAAATGATCTCATAATCATATCCAAATATCTTAGTCACCCATTTTTGTTTCTCCAGGGATGAAGGACGTTGCTCCAGAAAATACTTGAGGGTTTTATGATCTGTCTTAATTTGGAAGTGTTTCCCCAATAGATAAGGGTGTCAGAGATCCACTACATGCATAATATCCAGTATTTCCTTTTCATAGATTGAATAGCCCAAATGTTTCTCTAACAATTGTTTATTGCTAAAGGCCAAAGGTCAACCATCTTGCATAAGGACTGCTTCAATTCCTCTCCCGAAAGCATCACATTCTGGGACAAAGGTCTTTGTGAAATCAGGAAGGGCCATGACAGGAGTGGTTCACATATCCACCTTCAAGGCTTGAAAGGCCTGATCAACTGTGGGATTCCAAGTGAAAGAATTATTTTTAAGGAGAGAAGTTGGATGCGCCACAATATTTCCATAATTCTTAACAAACATGTGATAATAGCATGTTAAACCTAGAAAACCACGCAAGCTTTTGAGAGTCCTGGAGTGAGTCCAATCCTACATAGCTTCAATATTCTTAGGATCCACCCTGACACTTGCCTTGCCAACAATATGACCCAAGTAGTCGACTTCCAAGGCTCCAAAAGAACATTTAGATTTTTTGAGGAAAAGTTGGTGTTGAGAGAGTAGATGAAGAACTTGATCCACATGAGCAAGATTGGTTGTCCAGGTTTTACTATAGATGAGAATATCATAAAATAAAACCTAAGACAAAATGATGGAGAAAAGGACGGAAGACATGATTCATGAGGCTTTGGAAAGTGGAGGGAGCATTACACAAGCCAAAGGGCATGGCCAAGAAATCATAGTGGCACTCATGAGTTCAAATTGCAGTCTTAGGAATGTCTGCCTCTTTCATACATATCTAGTGGTAGCCAGGACGAAGATCAAGTTTAGTAAAGAAATGGGCACTACTTAATTCATCCAAGAGATCATCGATGACATGAATGGGAAATTTGTCTTTGATGGTGAGTTTGTTGAGAGTGAAAAATTCATGACACATGCACCAAGATAATTATTTTTTAAGTACCATGATCACAGGACAAGAATAAGGGCTGGTACTAGGACAGAGAATGCATGTGACGAGCAATTCTTGAACAATTTTCTCAATTTCATTTTTCTGGGCAAAGGGATGATGATAGGGACGAACATTGGGAGGAAGGATGTCAGGGACGCGGGGAATGGAATGATCATGAACACCACGGGAAGGAGGAAGTCCTTGGGGAGTGGAAAAAATAGCTTGATGTTTGGAGAGGATGGATTGGAGGTTAGGCGACACAGAGGGTGTCTCAGTGGTGTGAATGGAATGGAGTTGTGCACTAATGTTGGAATGACCCTTTTTTAGGAGTTTTTCCATGCAATGGGAACTGATGATCTCAGGGGAACTTGTTGTGATGCCTTGGAACTTATACTATTGGCCCTCTTGGTTGAATTTCATGGTCAATTCCTTAAAATCCAGGAGAATGGGACCCAGAGTCCTTAGCCATTTGACACCCAACACAATGTCACAACAACCCATGTCAATAGCAAACATATGAGATTTCATGTGGTACTGACCAATTTGGAGATGCATATTTTCACAACGCTCCCCACATTTCATGGACCCACCATTGGAAATCATGATTTGAAAGTTGTTGAATGCTTGGATATAGCAATTATTTTCTTGGGCAATGCGGCGATGAATAAAATTATGGGTGCTTCCATTGTCAACAAGGATGATAAAATTTTGATGCTTAATGTAACCAATTAGCTTGAGGGTTTGGGGAGTAGAGAAGCCAGTGAGAGCATTCAAGGAAATGACTGGTTGAAATTCTAGAGGGTCGGAAGGTGGAGTTATGTCAGTGGATTTAGGTGACTCGGCCACAGGGGAAGCCTTGACATCTTCTGTAGAAACATCCTCAGAGATGGCCATAAAAACCTTTTGTTCCTTACACTTGTGCCCAGGAAAATAATTGTCATCAAAATTATAAAAAAGGCCCTTGAGCTAGCGTTCAACCATTTCTTCCCAGGTCAATTTCTAGATCTTTAGTGGAGTGGAAGGAGGAGTGGGAGTGACTGGTTTAGGGCCAGTAATAGAGAGTTTTCTGGTTTGATAAGAGACAACATGTTGTGCTTCCTTATCTCTTTTAGTAGATTCCATCGAACTATGAGGACGATCCATGAGGACGTGAGAACTTATCTCATCCTTGAGGCCACTAATAAACCATTCTCGGAAAAAGGCATCAGACATTCCCTCTGTGTAGAAATCCAATCATTTAAAAGAATCTATAAATTCTTCCACTGTTACATATTGTTTCAACTTTTTCAAATAGCCTAAATGGTGGGTGTCAGTGTCAAAGCGTTCATAAAGTTCTGCAACAAATTGTGTCCAAGCCACATACGCTTGGTGGGCATTTTTTCTCCATTGCCACCATTACCAATGTTCTGGATCTAGATGGAGAACACCATACCTTAGTTTGGAAAACTCATCAGTAATTTGGTACAAAGAGAAATAGTGTTCCATTTGAGTGACCCAATTGTGGGATCCGAGCCATCAAATTTGTTCAACTACATGCGAGGGGGATTCAAGTCCCGCTAAAAGTGGTGGGGAGGAAAAGAAGTGGACTGGGAGGATTCAGGACCTTCAGGGTTATAAGATGTGGAAAAAGAGAAAGGATATGGGGTGGGCTTAAACAAGGCGTTCAAAGTGTTCACTGTGTCCTGGGATTATTGACAGGTGGAGGTCAATTGAGTGATGGATGTGGGAAGTGATTCCAATGGAGAAATATAGGATTTGAGGTTACTAATACTGGAAGCAATGGAAGAAATATCAATTCGATTTTGGTCATGAGCTTTGTCCAAGGTGGTGAGACGTTGTTCCCAATCTTGGCTACGAGTGTGGGCCATGGGGATGGGACAAGGGGAAAAGTGGGACCACACAAAAAGAGGTTACTAGTGATTGGTACCACTATGATCAGTGAAAAGAGAGGAAGTCAATGGGATAGATGTCAAATAGGAGGGTCGACAATGGGTCGGGTCCACAAAAAAAAATTACTAAAAAATGATAGGTATGACTACAATCAGGGAGAAGAGAGGAATCCAATGGGATAGGTCTCAAATAATGGTGTTGGAAGGATCTGAGTAATACTGCAGTTACGAAATATCTAAATGCTTAATAGGAAGAAATGTGTAGGAATTTCACAAACAGAATGCAAGAGGCACAGTTGCACGACAACAGATCTTGTATGTTTTCTTGTTTCTGTCCCAAGGGTTAGGGTATTGAAGGTCTCTACAAACAAGGGTTTTCCATGTGTTATAGCTCTCTGATATACGTGTGGGGTCCAACAATAGTACTCGAACCAACATTTCAAAGAACCAACTAAGGAAGCTAGACCAAGTGCTTAGCCGTACTACTCGACTACTTAGGTACTAGAGAGTATCTTCTCGACTGTTGTTTTCGGTGGAACTATAGTAGTCGGGAGACAAATTGGTTTAGCTATAGAGGGATTCAGGATATTTAGGTCGATCTGTATACAGGTGTTGTCTGATGCGCTACCACTCGAAGGGGTACCAACAGGGGTTACAAGGGTGGACAACAATGTGTGCTTAAGCACCACTTGTAGTTCCTGCATGTATGCTTCCCTAACCACAGATTTATGCATTGAATGATATATCTCTATAGCTTTATGACGTCGAAATACATCTGTACACTGAAAAAAAATAACCCACAATTTTCTACCAAGGAAAGTGCTCTTATACCACTTGTAAGATAACAAATCTATTAAAATAGTTGAAAACAAAAATATAACAGAGTATAACAGCTGAAAAACATAATGGATGAAACCACAACACCAGAATAATACCTTTATTGATAGGAAACAATGGTCACTTGCCTCTTCGAGGGGGAAACCTTCACGAGAGAAGTGTTCTATTACAATAATTCTCAAGACAAAATCTTGTCATGCCCTCGACTCTTATTTATACTAAATCTATCTACCAAAAGAACATTCTAGAGGAAGATATTCTAGAAGTCTATTAGGTCTTCTTACATTTGACTTATTCTTTTTTATTACTAGGCCTTATTAATATTGGCCTTTATTACATGAAAAATATATTATTCTACCTAAGTGAGGGGTTAAGGAGGTTAAGTCCCTAACAAACTTAAACAATTTCGAAAGATAGTTTCACTCTTGAGTAATTATCATAAAGGATCAAATGTTCATTCAAAGAAATCATTATGTTTCAACTTAAAGACCATGTAGTTAGTTAACTTTTTAGATTTTAAAAAGACAAAAAAGTTGAAAGTCGAAGAAAAAAATGATTGTTAAATAGAAATTAGCCTGTAAAAATAGGGTATTGTATATGCCATCAACCTTATAACAAAGCTATGAGTCATTGTTAGCATTACTTTCAATAAATGGTATTGTATATGCCATCAACCTTATAACAAAGCTATGAGTCATTGTTACATTACTTTCAATAAAGTTGTAGCTAATTATTCATGAATCTAATTGCTCTTACAACGCACAAGTGACTTCATTTGTTTATTTACAATGAACTTACAATGTTAATTAATTCTGAATTATTGTATTGATTTAGGTTTGAATTAAAATTAAATTACATTATTATTTACAATTAACTTGCAATGTTAATTAATTCTGAATTATTGTATTGATTTAGGTATTAAATCACATTATTATTTACAATTAACGTGCAATGTTAATTAATTCTGAATATTGATTTAGGTATTATTGATGTTATGTTTTCTTTTATTTTGTATTTGATTTATTTTTATTTTTATATATATTTTTTATTTTTACACTTGTATTTAAATTAACAAAAAATATTCAATGAAATGTTGCAAATTGGAAGCCCCACAATAAAGAGTGCAGTTAGTCTTTTTAAAGTTTTATCTAAGGAAATGAGTGTACAATAAAGAGCGCAGTTAGTCATTTTAAAGTTTTATCTAAAGAAATGAGTGTGCATGAACAAAGGTGAAACTACTTCATTATTTAGAAAAAAATATTTAAAAAATCAATAAATTTTTTTTTAAGAAATTTACTGTTGTGCTCATCAGAAATATGTATTTTTAAAATAAGGTTATATCCCAATTCCCATCATTCAAAAATACATTTTTATTTTTTATTTTTACATTATTCTTTTTCTTTTTTAAATAAAATTATATTCCGTTTCTTGAATTCTTTTTTAAATAAAATTATATTCGGTTTCTAGAAATTATATTTTTTGAATTTTACATTGTTCTTTTTCTGAAAATAATGATATAATGTTTACTTGACAAGGTTTACTCAGTATCTTTCTCAAAGATTAAAAACTAGCATAGTCATTCAAAACCGTGGCTGATGAACGTAGAAAGGTGTGGATAGAAAATGAAATGCGTAGTTAGAAAAATAAAATGCACAACTAGAAAA
>JZKD02S0492954.1:88165-101629 GCA_000966675.3 Picea glauca
GTGGCACGCCAACATCACCTAGGGTGACGTGGGACCCTGTACTATATGCCATGTGTCACCCTGATTTGTGCTTCTCACAGACCCTAAAATCCATTAGAGCACGTCACGTGTCACCTCCTGGCAAGGCCATGTGTCACCCCTGGTCTTTGTCATGTGTCATCCCCCTAGTGCATGAATTCTCGTCCAAAGGTTGGTGGACTACCCTAGACTTCAGGATTTTGGGACTTTTAAAATACTGGGAGGCTAGAATGTTGGGGCTAAATCAGACGAAGGGCCAAACCCACCTATCCCTATCTCTGCGTATAATGCATCACCACGTGTAAGTGGGGACCCTTCGGGAGTCCATGACTTCAGGACTCCATAGGTTTGGAGTGTAGTGTTGAGGATAAGCCGAAATTCCCAAAGGCCGGAGCTATGTGGTATCAGGGATTCGGGACTTCAAAGGACATGTGTGCAGAAAAGAAAGGGGGTGTTCAATGTCAAAGCGTTGAACATCGAATTCCTCACTAGCGTGTGTGTTAGAAGAGGATTAAGCCCAGTTGTTGGATTGGTTGATGGATGGAACTTCCTTGCGGGAGGTGGGAGGTGAGAACTTCCTTGGATAGAGGATTCAATATGTTTAAGGAAAGTGGAATTTATATGCCTCATTCCTCAAAAAGGTATTTAAAGGGTTGGGTGTGTTACAACTTGTCTAACTCTATCCTTTCACCATCTTCCCCATTTTTATGCTGCGGTTCTCCCAAACCTAGTTGTTGTGTATGGTTTTGTGCTTCAGTGGGATTTTTTTCTTCAACCCTTGGATCTACATCTATCTGCTCAACGAATGGTTCATGTTCTTCGACAAGTGTTGGCATAACTTGTTCCTTAACGGGTGATCTGAATGCATCCACATCAAAAATTCCTTCTGGATGAATGAGGTTTTCTACCTTTGTGGTTKCTTTATCTATGGACTTCATATCACTTCATTTGTTTCTTGCAAATCTAMTGGGAGATCCAACTTTCGGCGACGCCATTCTGTAAAATCCTAAAACTACTACTCCAAATCTTTGTTGAAACCTTTAGAACTACCTGCTCATGCTTGGMTTTMTCTCCTTATCTCTCRTCTTCTCYAAGTCACAATGAGGCTTACCTTTCAATTTTACTGCTTTTATATGGACTGTCATAAATGCTCTGTCATATCCCACTTTTTCGTTCACCTCCTTTTTCTTTTTCCGACCACTTTTTGTCTCGGCGCACTGCGTTCATATTTTCCTATCGCGTAGTATATTCAGGTTTTGTCATACCACTTGCTAGATTTTGTTGCACACTRTATCCTTACATTGTCTGTCTATCACTTATCCATCTACTTACTTCTTTTAGGATTTTTCTCATTTTTCTACTTTCTTTTTTCTTCATTTTTCCTCTTTTTCTAGTTTTTTCTTCATTTTTCTTCTTTTTGACTCCTACTATATACAATATGTACAATTCTACTTTTTTCACTACAACTGATGAGGGTTAGTAGGTCGATTGTTCCTATACAGTTTCAGTCAACTGCCATTCACCATTCCTTGAATTTCCCTACCTGTTAAATTCTGCAGCTACACAACACCTCCATCTATGACAGACTTTATCTCATATGGCCCTAGCTAATGCATCCTGAAGTTCCCTGGGTGCTGCAAATATTTACTATCATAGAGGAGAACCATATCTCCTTCCTTTAATTTATTCTTCTTAATGTGTCTGTCATGCCAAGATTTTTCCTTTGCTTTATGTACTTCCTAGTGGAAACCAACTACAATATTATCTTCTTCTAATTCCATGAGTTTTGCCAATCTTTCTTGAGTTGATCCTATTTCTTTCATGTTTGTAATTGTTGCAATGCATAGAATCGGTATCAAATTTTCCAAGGGAACCACTGCTTCCTATCCATACACCAATATGAAAGTTGTCTACCCTATTATCTTATTACATGTAGTTCTATACACCCATAGTACTATCAGTACCTTCAAATCCAAATCATTCTTGTTCACATTACAAATCTTGGTTAAAGCATTCTCTAATATCTTGTTAGATTCTTCTAGTGTACCATTGGCCTGAGGATGGTATGGAGTGCTCTTCTAATGATGTATCTCAAATTCTTTAGTCATTTCCTAGATAGTATTGTTGATAAAATGAGTCCCATGATCACTCATAAGAAACTCTCAGGCATCCAAACCTTGTAACTACTTGCTAAAATAAGAAGTGTGTTGTATTCTTTGTGCTGCAATCCTTCACTAGTGTTTCTTCAACCCATCTGGTTAAATAATCTGTCACTGTAATTATATAACATGCACCTAATCTTCTAGCTAGTGTATTAATTGGTCCTACAAAATCTACTACCCACTTGTCAAACACTTTCAGAGTTACTTGAGGTTTTAATGGCATCTAATCCCTCCTAGATGGCTTTCCAAACCTCTGACAGGCATCACAATTATGACAATTTTCCTTTGCATCCTTGTTAATTGTTGGCCACCTTAATCTTGTGCACAATATCTTCTATGTAGTAGCTTTCACTGCACAATGTCCTCTATCTATTCCTTCATGTGCTTCTACTAAAATGATAGGCCTTTGATGCTCCACAACACATCTCCTCAAAATGTTGTTCGCACCAAGTTTGTACAAGTGACCTATAGTCAGTTGGTAGTATGCAACTCTAACTACCAAATTCTTCTTCTGCGCAATATTAAATTAATTTGGTGCAAATCTTGTACTCAAAAACTCAATAATGTCATCAAAATATTCATCAACAATCTATACTGAAAATAGTTGTGCATCTGGGAAATTGTCCTCCAAACTGCTTGGTTCTTCTCCATTAGTTATCCCAGACAAATTATCTAGCCCTGCATTCAATCTTCCAAGCTTCACCAAAACTTCAAAGTCAAACTCTTGAAACAACATTATCCATCTGCATATTCTCCCCCGCAACATTGGCTTGTTGACCAAATATCTAAGAGCAAAGTGTTATGTAAACATCTTAAAGTGTTGTCCTAAAAAGTAATGTCTGAAATTCAACAATGCATACACCATATTCAATCCTTATCTTTCTGTTGTGTTGTAATTATCCTCTAAATCTGACATATTCTTTCTTGCAAATCCAATTGGCTATTCTATATCACCTTCTCCTGGTTGTGTTAATAATACTCCAAGTGCTATTGTAGATGCATCTACATGCACATCCAACTCCTTTGACCAATCTGGAAACACCAAAATTGGCATTGTCACCATTTTCTCCTTCAATGTGTCCAAACTCTCTTGGCACTCATCATTCCACTGATACTTAATGTCCTTCTTCAACAATTTACCCATCAGTGCAGTAACCTATGCATATCCCTTTATAAAATTCATGTAGTAGTCTGTAGGACCAAATGTACTTTTTAACTAGCACACTGACTTCGGTGGTGGTAAATTCACTATGATAACAATTTTGGTAGGATCAACCAACAAACCCTATTTATACACCACATGCCCTAACAAAATACCAAATGGTGTGCTGAAAACACTTAATGTTCAATGAAATTTGACACTATCTACACCTATCTGACATCAATATTAACACTTCAACATGACTCTTCAATAAACTAAACACTGTCCAATCATCCAAATAAACTTCCAAAAACTTATGAATAAAATCCTCAAAGGAAGCTACTACTACCCTTGAAAATATAAAAGGGGAATTATTCAACCCAAATGGCATCACTATATATTGATATGACCCCCATTCTGTAGAAAATGTAGTCTTATGTCTATCTTCTGGTGCTATTCTGATCTGGTGATATCCGAAAAATCCATCAGTAAATGAATAGGTTTCTTGACCTCCTACATTATCCAACACTTCATTTGTAAATGGAGTAGGGAAGGGATCATACAGATAGGCACCATTCAGCTTCCTCAAGTCTACACAGATACTTATCCCCCCTTGCTTCTTCTCTTGTACTACCATAGGGTTGATCCATTTAGATTCTTCCACAGGTTCTATGACACCAACCTCTAACATCTTGTCAATTTATGCCTTCACTTTCTTCTTGTACATTGGATTTAGCCTATAAGGTATTTTTATTAACGGTCTAGCATCTAGTTTCAAAGGTGTCTTCATCTCTCCAAGTTTTTCTGCTACCCCCTTCATCTATGAAAATTTCAATGGAAATAGGTCAGTATACTCACGTGGTAACTTTGTTATTCTTTCTACTGTCTGATTATCCCAATAGTATCCAATACTTGCAATCTTTGGGTTTTATGTTGTTCCAATATTTACCTTCTTGATCTTCAGTGGTGTAGAATAATCTTATGATTCTAATTGTGGACCTTCTACTTATATTTCCCCTTCAAATTCAATGATCTGAATGTTGCATGGGTTTTATTTTGCTGGGTCTTCTTCTTCTACAACATGATAACAGTGTAGAAACTATCTAAATGTTTGTCCCTTCTGGTTCTGATAAGTTGTCACAATTTCCACTTCAGTTTGTTCAAAGATCTTGTCTCTTACCACCTTCAGTATTGTATCTATCTTTGTATTCTCATGCTCAAATGCAAATTTGATCACAAAATTATGTTGCATCTCTTCCTAATTTGTAGTTTCTCTGTGTTGTTCCAACTTTGTGTACCAATTCCTGGGAATTCCTTATAATGTGTGAATAAAGTGATGTGGCCACTCCTCTGGTGGTACCAATCTCCATCGAATTATACATATTTTTACAAGTTCTTTGGGTTGTCCAATTCCATCATACTTCTCCTCATATCTATTCTCCTGCTCTGCGCCAAATATGATGTGCAGTAGTCTCTTGCATTGATAGTAATCTTTTATTTTCCACTACTTCTAACTCAAACTTCATTAAAAACTCTTCTAAATTATTCCGACCATAAAAATTTGGAGGTTCTCTTACCTTTGTGCCAACCTATCTTAGTGAATGTGTCATCCTTGCACATATTTTGGTAGATATCTCATGTAGTCGTTGCTTCCAATTCTCCAGACCTGTCTCAGAAGATGATGCACATGAACTAATTCTCCTCCAGCTCAACATTCCATCTATAGTGGGGTTAATGTAGACTTCATCTCGTGCAGTAGTTATACAACTGGTTTATATCTTCTGTAATGAAATACTTGAGGGTTTTATGATCTGTCTTAATTTGGAAGTGTTTCCCCAATAGATAAGGGTGTCAGAGATCCACTACATGCATAATAGCCAATATTTACTTTTCATAGATTGATTAGCCCAAATGTCACTCTAACAATTGTTTGTTGCTAAAGGCCAAATGTCGACCATCTTGCATAAAGACTGCTTCAATTCCTCTCCTGAAAGCATCACATTCCAGGAAAAAGGTATTTGTGAAATTAGGAAGGGACATGACAGGAGTGGTTCACATATCCACCTTCAAGGCTTGAAAGGCCTGGTCAGCTGTGGGATTCCAAGTGAAATAATTATTTTTAAGGAGAGAAGTTGGATGCGCCACAATATTTCCATAATTCTTAACAAACTTGTGATAATAGCCTGTTAAACCCAGAAAACCATGCAAGCTTTTGAGAGTCCTGGGGTGGGGGGTTTGCCATGTGTTATAGCTCTCTGATATACATGTGGGGTCCAAAAATAGTACTCGAACCAACATCTCAAAGAACCAACTAAGGAAGCTAAACCATGTGCTTAGTTGTACTAATCGGCTACTTAGGTACTAGAGAGTATCTTCCCGAGTGTTGTTCTCGGTGGAACTATAGTAGTCGGGAGAAAAATTGGTTTATCTACGGAGGGATTCAAGAAATTTAGGTCGATCCGT
This sequence comes from Picea glauca, assembly GCA_000966675.3. Classification (NCBI taxonomy): domain Eukaryota; kingdom Viridiplantae; phylum Streptophyta; class Pinopsida; order Pinales; family Pinaceae; genus Picea; species Picea glauca. The sequence continues at coordinate 93,950 of JZKD02S0492954.1, forward strand.
ATACAAGTGTTGTCTGATGCACTACCACTCGAAGGGGTACCAACAAGGGTTACAAGGGTGGCCAACAATGTGTGCTTAAGCACCACTTGTAGTTCCTGCATGTATGCATCCCTAACCACAGATTTATGCGTTGAACGATATATCTCTATAGATTTAAGACGTCGGAATACATTTGTACACTGAAAAAAAATAACCCACAATTTTCTGCCAAGGAAAGTGCTCTTATACCACTTGTAAGATAACAGATCTATTAAAATAGTCGAAAACAAAAATATTACAGAGTATAACAGCTGAACAACATATTGGATGAAACCACAACACCAAAATAATACCTTTATTGATAGGAAACAATGTTCACTTACCTCTTCGAGGGGGAAACCTTCACCAGAGAAGTGTTCTATTACAATAATTCTCAAGACAAAATCTTGNTTTGACTCCTACTATATACAATATGTACAATTCTACTTTTTTCACTACAACTGATGAGGGTTAGTAGGTCGATTGTTCCTATACAGTTTCAGTCAACTGCCATTCACCATTCCTTGAATTTCCCTACCTGTTAAATTCTGCAGCTACACAACACCTCCATCTATGACAGACTTTATCTCATATGGCCCTAGCTAATGCATCCTGAAGTTCCCTGGGTGCTGCAAATATTTACTATCATAGAGGAGAACCATATCTCCTTCCTTTAATTTATTCTTCTTAATGTGTCTGTCATGCCAAGATTTTTCCTTTGCTTTATGTACTTCCTAGTGGAAACCAACTACAATATTATCTTCTTCTAATTCCATGAGTTTTGCCAATCTTTCTTGAGTTGATCCTATTTCTTTCATGTTTGTAATTGTTGCAATGCATAGAATCGGTATCAAATTTTCCAAGGGAACCACTGCTTCCTATCCATACACCAATATGAAAGTTGTCTACCCTATTATCTTATTACATGTAGTTCTATACACCCATAGTACTATCAGTACCTTCAAATCCAAATCATTCTTGTTCACATTACAAATCTTGGTTAAAGCATTCTCTAATATCTTGTTAGATTCTTCTAGTGTACCATTGGCCTGAGGATGGTATGGAGTGCTCTTCTAATGATGTATCTCAAATTCTTTAGTCATTTCCTAGATAGTATTGTTGATAAAATGAGTCCCATGATCACTCATAAGAAACTCTCAGGCATCCAAACCTTGTAACTACTTGCTAAAATAAGAAGTGTGTTGTATTCTTTGTGCTGCAATCCTTCACTAGTGTTTCTTCAACCCATCTGGTTAAATAATCTGTCACTGTAATTATATAACATGCACCTAATCTTCTAGCTAGTGTATTAATTGGTCCTACAAAATCTACTACCCACTTGTCAAACACTTTCAGAGTTACTTGAGGTTTTAATGGCATCTAATCCCTCCTAGATGGCTTTCCAAACCTCTGACAGGCATCACAATTATGACAATTTTCCTTTGCATCCTTGTTAATTGTTGGCCACCTTAATCTTGTGCACAATATCTTCTATGTAGTAGCTTTCACTGCACAATGTCCTCTATCTATTCCTTCATGTGCTTCTACTAAAATGATAGGCCTTTGATGCTCCACAACACATCTCCTCAAAATGTTGTTCGCACCAAGTTTGTACAAGTGACCTATAGTCAGTTGGTAGTATGCAACTCTAACTACCAAATTCTTCTTCTGCGCAATATTAAATTAATTTGGTGCAAATCTTGTACTCAAAAACTCAATAATGTCATCAAAATATTCATCAACAATCTATACTGAAAATAGTTGTGCATCTGGGAAATTGTCCTCCAAACTGCTTGGTTCTTCTCCATTAGTTATCCCAGACAAATTATCTAGCCCTGCATTCAATCTTCCAAGCTTCACCAAAACTTCAAAGTCAAACTCTTGAAACAACATTATCCATCTGCATATTCTCCCCCGCAACATTGGCTTGTTGACCAAATATCTAAGAGCAAAGTGTTATGTAAACATCTTAAAGTGTTGTCCTAAAAAGTAATGTCTGAAATTCAACAATGCATACACCATATTCAATCCTTATCTTTCTGTTGTGTTGTAATTATCCTCTAAATCTGACATATTCTTTCTTGCAAATCCAATTGGCTATTCTATATCACCTTCTCCTGGTTGTGTTAATAATACTCCAAGTGCTATTGTAGATGCATCTACATGCACATCCAACTCCTTTGACCAATCTGGAAACACCAAAATTGGCATTGTCACCATTTTCTCCTTCAATGTGTCCAAACTCTCTTGGCACTCATCATTCCACTGATACTTAATGTCCTTCTTCAACAATTTACCCATCAGTGCAGTAACCTATGCATATCCCTTTATAAAATTCATGTAGTAGTCTGTAGGACCAAATGTACTTTTTAACTAGCACACTGACTTCGGTGGTGGTAAATTCACTATGATAACAATTTTGGTAGGATCAACCAACAAACCCTATTTATACACCACATGCCCTAACAAAATACCAAATGGTGTGCTGAAAACACTTAATGTTCAATGAAATTTGACACTATCTACACCTATCTGACATCAATATTAACACTTCAACATGACTCTTCAATAAACTAAACACTGTCCAATCATCCAAATAAACTTCCAAAAACTTATGAATAAAATCCTCAAAGGAAGCTACTACTACCCTTGAAAATATAAAAGGGGAATTATTCAACCCAAATGGCATCACTATATATTGATATGACCCCCATTCTGTAGAAAATGTAGTCTTATGTCTATCTTCTGGTGCTATTCTGATCTGGTGATATCCGAAAAATCCATCAGTAAATGAATAGGTTTCTTGACCTCCTACATTATCCAACACTTCATTTGTAAATGGAGTAGGGAAGGGATCATACAGATAGGCACCATTCAGCTTCCTCAAGTCTACACAGATACTTATCCCCCCTTGCTTCTTCTCTTGTACTACCATAGGGTTGATCCATTTAGATTCTTCCACAGGTTCTATGACACCAACCTCTAACATCTTGTCAATTTATGCCTTCACTTTCTTCTTGTACATTGGATTTAGCCTATAAGGTATTTTTATTAACGGTCTAGCATCTAGTTTCAAAGGTGTCTTCATCTCTCCAAGTTTTTCTGCTACCCCCTTCATCTATGAAAATTTCAATGGAAATAGGTCAGTATACTCACGTGGTAACTTTGTTATTCTTTCTACTGTCTGATTATCCCAATAGTATCCAATACTTGCAATCTTTGGGTTTTATGTTGTTCCAATATTTACCTTCTTGATCTTCAGTGGTGTAGAATAATCTTATGATTCTAATTGTGGACCTTCTACTTATATTTCCCCTTCAAATTCAATGATCTGAATGTTGCATGGGTTTTATTTTGCTGGGTCTTCTTCTTCTACAACATGATAACAGTGTAGCAACTATCTAAATGTTTGTCCCTTCTGGTTCTGATAAGCTGTCACAATTTCCACTTCAGTTTGTTCAAAGATCTTGTCTCTTACCACCTTCAGTGTTGTATCTATCTTTGTATTCTCATGCTCAAATGCAAATTTGATCACAAAATTATGTTGCATCTCTTCCTAATTTGTAGTTTCTATGTGTTGTTCCAACTTTGTGTACCAATTCCTGGGAATTCCTTATAATGTGTGAATAAAGTGATGTGGCCACTCCTCTGGTGGTACCAATCTCCATTGAATTATACATATTTTTACAAGTTCTTTGGGTTGTCCAATTCCATCATACTTCTCCTCATATCTATTCTCCTGCTCTGCGCCAAATATGATGTGCAGTAGTCTCTTGCATTGATACCAGTTGATATTCTGTTTATGTGTACCCCATCATCGCACATGTGTTTCTTTCAAGGCCATATATAATACTGGTAATCTTTTATTTTCCACTACTTCTAACTCAAACTTCATTAAAAACTCTTCTAAATTATTCTGACCATAAAAATTTGGAGGTTCTCTTACCTTTGTGCCAACCTATCTTAGTGAATGTGTCATCCTTGCACATATTTTGGTAGATATCTCATGTAGTCGTTGCTTCCAATTCTCCAGACCTGTCTCAGAAGATGATGCACATGAACTAATTCTCCTCCAGCTCAACATTCCATCTATAGTGGGGTTAATGTAGACTTCATCTCGTGCAGTAGTTATACAACTGGTTTATATCTTCTGTAATGAAATACTTGAGGGTTTTATGATCTGTCTTAATTTGGAAGTGTTTCCCCAATAGATAAGGGTGTCAGAGATCCACTACATGCATAATAGCCAATATTTACTTTTCATAGATTGATTAGCCCAAATGTCACTCTAACAATTGTTTGTTGCTAAAGGCCAAATGTCGACCATCTTGCATAAAGACTGCTTCAATTCCTCTCCTGAAAGCATCACATTCCAGGAAAAAGGTATTTGTGAAATTAGGAAGGGACATGACAGGAGTGGTTCACATATCCACCTTCAAGGCTTGAAAGGCCTGGTCAGCTGTGGGATTCCAAGTGAAATAATTATTTTTAAGGAGAGAAGTTGGATGCGCCACAATATTTCCATAATTCTTAACAAACTTGTGATAATAGCCTGTTAAACCCAGAAAACCATGCAAGCTTTTGAGAGTCCTGGGGTGGGGGGTTTGCCATGTGTTATAGCTCTCTGATATACATGTGGGGTCCAAAAATAGTACTCGAACCAACATCTCAAAGAACCAACTAAGGAAGCTAAACCATGTGCTTAGTTGTACTAATCGGCTACTTAGGTACTAGAGAGTATCTTCCCGAGTGTTGTTCTCGGTGGAACTATAGTAGTCGGGAGAAAAATTGGTTTATCTACGGAGGGATTCAAGAAATTTAGGTCGATCCGTATACAAGTGTTGTCTGATGCACTACCACTCGAAGGGGTACCAACAAGGGTTACAAGGGTGGCCAACAATGTGTGCTTAAGCACCACTTGTAGTTCCTGCATGTATGCATCCCTAACCACAGATTTATGCGTTGAACGATATATCTCTATAGATTTAAGACGTCGGAATACATTTGTACACTGAAAAAAAATAACCCACAATTTTCTGCCAAGGAAAGTGCTCTTATACCACTTGTAAGATAACAGATCTATTAAAATAGTCGAAAACAAAAATATTACAGAGTATAACAGCTGAACAACATATTGGATGAAACCACAACACCAAAATAATACCTTTATTGATAGGAAACAATGTTCACTTACCTCTTCGAGGGGGAAACCTTCACCAGAGAAGTGTTCTATTACAATAATTCTCAAGACAAAATCTTGKCATGCCCTCGAYTCTTATTTATACTAAATCTATCTACCAAAAGAACATTCTAGAGGAAGATATTCTAGAAGTCTATTAGGTCTTCTTACATTTGACTTATTCTTTTTTATTACTAGGCCTTATTAATATTGGCCTTTATTACATGAAAAATATATTATTCTACCTAAGTGAGGGGTTAAGGAGGTTAGGTCCCTAACAAACTTAAACAATTTCGAAAGATAGTTTCACTCTTGAGTAATTATCATAAAGGATCAAATGTTCCTTCAAAGAAATCATTATGTTTCAACTTAAAGACCATGTAATTAATTAACTTTTTAGATTTTAAAAAGACAAAAAAGTTGAAAGTCGAACGAAAAAATGATTGTTAAATAGAAATTACCCTGCAGAAATAGGGTATTGTATATGCCATCAACCTTATAACAAAGCTATGAGTCATTGTTAGCATTACTTTCAATAAAGTTGTAGCTAATTATTCATGAATCTAATTGCTCTTACACCGCACAAGTGACTTCATTTGTTTATTTACAATGAAGTTACAATGTTAATTAATTCTGAATTATTGTATTGATTTAGGTTTGAATTAAAATTAAATTATATTATTATTTACAATTAACTTGCAATGTTTTTTTTTTTTTTGTAAGTAAGTAATTTTATATATAGAAGCCTTCCAAGAGCCAAACAGAGTACAAAAAACTGGAATTCACCCGGTTGTAATTACTGAACTGCTCCAGAAGGAGAAACCAGTTCAGCCAACCAGGCAGTTCTAGCACCAGAGTTCCTATCAGTCTTAGAGTAAACAAACAACTTACCAACTAGAGTAAAATCTAAAAAAGAGAAATAGCCCCCTATAGGGGTCATACAAGTGGAGTATAATCTGGCACATACTCGGGCAGAAGGCCTGGCCACGACTCCTCTATGCCAGGTGTCCCGCTGGTTTCCCACTGCATGGCATTGCACGCGTCCTCGTCAGCAGTCGTCTTAGCATCTGTCGTCTCGGTGTACACCTGTAGACTGATGCCTGCCATCTCCTTGGCCTCCTTGGCCTCCTGCCGAACCATTCCTTTCATAGCCTCAACATTGCTCGTCAGTGGTTGCTCCTGCCTGTCTGTAGCCGTGAATTCTTGCTTGGACTCCTGTCGACCCGGTTCCTCGTGCCTGCCACTCTCCCGCTCGCTTGCAGTAGAAGGTGCTTCGTCTGACACTGCGGGAGGAGCTTCGTGGTAGGTAGAAAGAAGCTGAAGGAGGATTGTCAGTCACCTGTCCATCTGCTGCACTCGAAACTGAAGGTCCTCCACTCCTTGATGGAGTTCGAAGACCAAGTCATGCAAGATGGTGAGGTTTTCGCGCGACGGGTTGGAGGACGACAACTTCTCTTTGTGCTCTGGTCGCCCATGGGCAGGCATCCCAGTGGGTGATTTCGCTGAGGCCAAATCGGGCACCGGAGGAGGAGAGGAGTACCTGGAGGTGGAGGGGGCGAGAAGGTGACACCACGAAGGGTTCAGGCTGGTGTCGATGATGCCCAGGCAGTCGAAGGATGGAATATGCTCAGCGGGGGGAGTGTGGGTGGTTGTCCCAGGTGGTCGGAACAACGAAGAAGAAGTTGGAGGCGAACCAGGGGGTGAAATTGAAGCGCGAGGCTGCCGAGGGTGCCAAGGAGAACCCCGGCGTGGCCGAAGTCGTTGGCGCGGCATGGTAAATCCAGGTGGGTGGATGAGGTCCGCGGAACCAAGGTTGAGTGCGAGGAGCGGCCAGAAGGGTAAAAGCACCATGAATGAACCAGCCGAACCAGACTCGTGCTGCAGGGCGAAAACACAAACAACCCGCATCATTGCATTCTATGATAAGGCGGTCGAGGGAGCTCGATTGAATGCCCCTCCCATTGATGTAATGCCAATTTAATGCATGGGGACGTCGACAGTAGTGGGCACAAGCCGGGCACATGGCTCCATGCACTGCTGGCTTCCCCTCATCTCCTCTGTGCGCCAGATGGCTGGCCCCATCACCCCATCCGGGTGTTTAACTTGCAATGTTAATTAATTCTGAATTATTATATTGATTTAGGTATTAAATCACATTATTATTTTCAATTAACATGCAATGTTAATTAATTCTGAATATTATATTGATTTAAGTATTATTGATGTTATGTTTTCTTTTATTTTGTATTTGATTTATTTTTATTTATATATATATATTTTATTTTTACACTTGTATTTAAATTCATAAATTAATGAAAAATATTTAATGAAATGTTGCAAATTGGAAGCCCCACAATAAAGAGTGTAGTTAGTCTTTTTAAAGTTTTATCTAAGGAAATGAGTGTACAATAAAGAGCGTAGTTAGTCATTTTAAAGTTTTATCTAAAGAAATGAGTGTGCATGAACAAAGGTGAAACTACTTC
>JZKD02S0492954.1:114578-181433 GCA_000966675.3 Picea glauca
CAACCTTCCTAACCTCTTAGCTCAACAAAAGTATGGTGATCTTGGAAAGCTTTTTCTAATGCTTTTCTAGCACAGAAACAAAATTCTAAAGAATCACAAGTAATCACTTATCATCAATATATTTAATTATCACAATCACATTTAAATAAAAATGATTTATAAAAAAATTTACAAACCTCTAAAAATATCCACCAACTTAATAAAATTAAAAAAAAAAAAAAAAAAACAACCAAAATAAACCAAAATAAATGAATATTATAATTTTCCAAATTGATTGATTAATTCTAACATAACATCAAAGAAAAGAAATACCACTGAAAGAGGCCACTCTCTTGTTTTTCTCATAACCCGGTCATGACTGGAACTTGAAATGAAATAAATGAACCCTGAATATATTAAACACATATTTAATCTGAACAATATATTAAATACGGAACAATATATTAACAAGTTTAATCTGAAATTTTGTTAAGGTTTGGGCACAATTTCTATGTACCGTGCCGCCACACAACTGCAAGTTACAGTTATAGCTTCTTTAATATCCGTTATGGCTTCACAGTTATGGTTTTGTTAATATCAGACACACATCCAACCACGGGCATCTTGGCTGAGTGGTTGTACTTTTCAGTGGTACTGGCATTGTGAAAATGAAGGACAGTCTGGGCTCTCTAGATTGATAATCTATTACCTTACCAGGGCCCTCTAGATTTATTACCTTACCAGGGCTCTCTAGATTGAGAATCTATTACCTTACCACTGCAAAAATTAAGCAAGTTTATCTTATACTCTTTTGTTTAATATAAGCTTCCCCAGTATTCAACTATACCTGATGAATTCGGTGCAATCTATACCTGCTGAATTCATCGAGTTATAGGCAGGCGGCGCAATCGTTTCTCTGTATGGCCGCTGTGAGATCCGGAGACTAAAATGGCAATGCCAAAAAGCAAAGTCACATTGATCTACTAATTCAAACATAAATTCAATCAATCGATTAGATCTGAAGCTCGATGGGCGGGCTTGTTTTGCGGTCGAAATCGTACAATATATGTGACCGTGAGTGGAGAGTCGAGACTGAAACAGCAATGAAAACTGTAATGGATTGGGAGTGACTAACGGCTACATTTTCAAATACCAGGAAGTTATTATATTAAATCTCAGCCTTTCATTTATGAATATGAAAACAAAAACAAAGAAGGTGTTTTTAATGAAATATTGTTCACAGAAAGCTCAGCCTAGATTAAAAGCATATTTAATCGGGCTCTTTTCAGTAGGTATAAACCTATCGACCTAACAAGCTAAGACAATGGTTTTCCTCAACTTGCAATTCCCTGGATTGCAACTGTTAAAATAACTTGATTATATATATATATATATATATATAATCAAGTTATTTTAACAAGCATGATCACAGGTTTAAATTATTACAATGAGCTATTGCATATGGTTATGCCGACAATTATAGAATTTTATGAGATTCTCATAGTGAAATTTCAAACTTTATCATTCTATATCTTTAAAAGTATCCACCAATACCTGATCCAAGAAAGGATGCAGCTGAACATAGCTATATGTCATTATGGTGAGTTCCCTTCATGAATATCCTATCAAAACCTAGTAGTGAGATTGGTCCTAGTAGATCTCAGCTAATTAATCCAGATTAATAAGAGAGAGTTGTCGAGTCACAGGAAAGGTTAGCATTACTTCAGCATTAACTTATCTAATGAAAAGAAAGAGATATGGCTAATGATCTGCGGCAGTAAGACAGAATAAGACTAATTATGTTGAAGTGAAATATGCTTAAGTGTCATGGGAGTGATCCATCGAACCATTGCTTTTACTTTAGGGTTTCTTATAATAGTTTTTATCAGGACTCCAAATAGAGAAAATTTGAAGAAAAATGCTGGCGAACCTGTATCCAAAAGTATCAATTCAAAGAGCATTGATCGAAGATGAACATTAGAAATTGACGAGTGAGAGGTTTGAATATAGATGCTTGATTTAACATGGGTTGTTATGGTATATTGAGTTGAAAGGATAATAACATATGTACAAGTGTTGAAATCTACGAATTCTGAGTATAGTAAAAATATCATATTTGATTTAAAATGATTAATTTTAAATCTGTGGATATTAACTTTTGGATGTAGGCGTGGCATCATTAAAATAGTTGTTAAGTTTCAACATGCATGAGGACGTCCATGCAAAGAGACAACGTACTATTCTGACAGTGGACCTTCCCAATGGATGAAGCAAAGAGGAAGATTGAGAGAGGACCATCAGCCCCTCCGAACTGCACTGGGAATAATGAACGGAAATAATATTTCAAAGGTGAATATGACTATCACAGCCACATAATTGTGGTTGATCAACATCGAAACGTTGATAAGATGAAAAGAATCCTTAAAAGAATATATTAAATTTTATTATTGATTAACAAATAAACGGTTGAGCTTCATTTATCTGGTGTTAATATTTTAATTTCTGTTAATCACTTAGGTGGCAATCAGTTAGCTATCAAAGTAATTTTTAAATATGATTAGGTAAATGTAAAAAAGTAAACACATAGACTGATGTTTTTATAATAGCTAGGAAGTTAATGATTGAAATCACAGCCATTTATTTTGTGTGACTACTAAGAATATTCCAGCTATATTTAATCCTGTCCATAAAAAACTTATTAAGCACTAAACCCCTATTAAATTTGCCCATTGTCAATAGGTATAAGCCTTTCTACTTAAAAATAAGATAGATGAATATGACAAGAAATATGTCTCTCCCAACCTGGGACTCACCCTGAATCTTCCTCACGTTATTGATGTGCAACTTGGGAAGGAAATGATTTTAGGTTGTTACATGATTAAAGATTTAAGTATTCGAGTGTGATAATATTTCCAAGCGTTAAGTTGGAGATGGTCAATTTGGAACAACCGAACAAAGATAGATGTTTGAGTCGACTTAATGCCTAAAAATCTCTGGAAGCATCCAAAAACTAGAAGCCTCCATTCTCTTACATCGGTCTAACTTTAATTATTTCAAGGAGCCAAGGTCACTGACTTCTTCTGGTAAAGTTTCCAGTAGGATGCTCGCTAACTTTGGAGGATATATGAAAATATTTTCGAGGTGCTCCAACTTCCCTATGGACTTTGGAAAGCATGAAAAGACCTTTCCTATGGACTTCGGAAAGCCTGAAAACACTGAAGAGATGATATTTAGATCTCGCAACACGAGAGGGGCCCTGCAATGTTCACGTTTGAGGTATTAGAATATGGAAAGAAATCAGAAAAGAACAATAAACATACTCGAGATTGAAGTTTCCACAAAAAATTTAATTTCTCCCCCCTCAACTTCTAAAACTTTCAAATTTTCCATTAGAATCCATAAAGATATGGAAGAATTTGGACATTGATACCAGCAGAGCTCTCCTCTGGTGTTTGTAATTCCAAAGGTCTCATCAGTTTACTCAATTCCAGATAAAGCAAATCCAACCTTTCTCTGTTCATAGGTAGGGACGAAATTACTTCAAAACATGAGAAGTAGAATGCTCAGCAGAACAACCTAAAGCTACCAAAAATATGCAGGAAACTGCAAAAATAAAAAGGGATTTACGTTATCAGGAACAAATCCAGAAGATAGCCATTTCTTATTATTTTATAAAATATGTCCCACCTCTCACGAGTTGTGGTGTCCCCTGTAGTCTTCGTCCCACCTCTCGCAAGTTGTGGTGTCGTCTGCATCCAAGCAGGGGCTGGCCGCATCCATATTCAGATAGCAGATTGATTCCATTTCATTCCCTAGAAGCGAGCCATCTCTTCCTCCATGCATGTGATCGGGGAGAAGGCCCGAAGAGTGGGGACGGCTTGTGGTGTGTCGGGGTAGATAAAAAGGCTGTATAAGGCACGTAAATGGCCTTTGAAGCAGTTTGAGCGCCTGTATAATCACTAATGATGTCGAAGAACTCATTCTAAAGATGATTTAGTGGAAGAACTGGTGATTAGAGTAGATGTTTATGATTTCCAGTATCTTCCTTATTTCAAAACTCTGTAATAGCAGAACATGCATTGTGATTTTAAATATTTTTTTAATTGTAAAACACCTTAACAACAGAAGATAGCCATTTCTTATTAGTTTAGTTTATTAGTTTCCACTTAATCTATTAGTGGTTGTCATGAGCAGAACAACATAAAGCTACAAAAAATATGCAGGACACTGAAAAAAGAAAATATGTAGGAAATGGAAAAAGAAAAAAGATGCAATGGAAAAAAGAAAAAAGATACAATGGAAAAGAAATGCAGAATGTAAGTATAAATAACCTGTACTAGTTACCTATAGTTTCCATTGTTTTTTTTAATGGCATGGATGTGCTTGTAGGTTCACCAATGTATGTCCCACCACTGTATCTCCCATCACTCACTCTGTCAATTCAATTGTCTCGTATTCACTTCTCATGTGCGATTATCAGTGGCAGAAGGGGAAATCACAATCGGAGTAGAGTCTGGATGCTAAGATGAAGGGAAATACGTTTTCATGTGGGATTATCAGTGGCAGAAGGGGAAATCACAACTGGAGCATAGTCTGGATGCTAAGCTGAAGGCAAATACACAAAGGGGTAAGAGATTAATGGTAACAGGACAGGGGAGGTGGCACATCCCTGCATGCATATCGTGTCTGAAATTATAAAGTTACACACGAGGTGTCTCAAAATTATAAACTTTGTATAAAAAACGAAAAAGCCATGTAGGTATAGAATGTAGGGAAAACATTTAATTTTATGAAGTAATGTTAACTTAATGCCTAGCATTACTTTAGGTAATATTTATGTGCATTGATATTTTTCACTTTGCCTAAGTTTAAATAAACATGGATTGAAATGGCCTCTATATGAGGCCAAATAAAACCTCAAACCTAAATTTAGGATAAATTTGAAATGAAAATAAATCATGAAAGCATGAACTTAGGATGACTTATCATGAAAATTAAATGATATTACAAAATTTGTTAGTGTTTGTGAAAACTTTGGGTTAAAATGTGTTGAAATCCATGTCGTACTAATGAAAAACATTATAATCCCTGACCTAAAGGAAGGGACTAATAAGGAAGATGAATTGTTCATGTGAACCTTAACTTATCCATAAGAAGAGGGAACAAAAGGAAAATAATTGCAAAAGAAGTTGAATTAATTAATTTTAGGAGTGTTCAATGTTCCATAGGCCACTTTTGGACATATCATTAATGCCCAAGGAAATCAACTAGTTACCCATACATAGATAGTAGTGGTTTCCCGAGAACATCCTCAAATATGTACTTCTAATTCTACAAGTGTATAGGTAGTAGAAGCAATAGAGTCGCAAATGTTCACCAATGCAACGATGTCCATGGTGAGGCTAACATCCACTCTCACAATGAAACATAAACAATCCAACAACCTTAAGTAGTTGATGAGTATCTTATTTAAAGTAGGCAAGATGATAATGGTATGGTTGAATCAACTAAATAATTAGTGTTTGAAATATAGGGTATATCCATATAGTTCAAACACCTTAAGGAAATTGCTCACAAAAATATATACACCAAATTGTATTATATCCTCAAAGAGAGAAACATTCCATGGGGTCGGCCAACATGACCGCTTGAGGCAGTATATTAATGAAAAAGAAGAATATTTTATATACAAGTTTTTCTCAATCAGTCATTAACAAATGATCCTTCAAGATATTTAAATAGATATCATGGACCAATTACAAATTCACACTAAAGAAACACATTTTACCTAAAGACACATTAAACCAAGTTGATTATAACTAAATCATGAGTGTCTAAATATCCTAACATCCCCCCTTAACAAATTGCAATAGGATTGAAGGATTTTAAAATGTGACACAATTGGAGAAGGAAGGAGGTACTAGAGTGTATTCCCCCTTAATGACAACCTATTAAAATCCTAATATAGATCGAAGTTTTGAAAAATTCACTTTTATTAGAGACTTTGTGAAAATGTCTACAACTTGGTCATATGTAGGGTAATAGAGCACTTTAACAATGTGATATTAACGAACATTTATAATGAAGTGAATGTGTATCTTAATGTGTTTGCTACACTAATTTTGAATTAGATCTTTGGAAAGTGGAATGGCATTTTGATTATCATGCCAAATTATGGTTACATGCTACTGCTAGAAGCCAAGCTATAAAATTATTTATCAAATCCACAAGGCTTCTTGACTTGCACTAATTATTGTTGGATATTCTACTTTCGTTGAAGAAAGAAAAAGGGCATGTTTCTTCTTACAAGTGCAAGTGACAGGTCTAAAACCAATATAGAAAACATAACCTGCATTAGAATTCCAATCATCATGGTCGTTAGCCCAATTGAAATCAGTGAAACCAACTAACAAAGGAGTCCTCCCTAAACAATAATGTATCGCAAACTAAACTATACCTCTAATATACCAAAGTATCATTTTTATTTTATTTCCAATGGACCTTATGGGGTGTTTTCATATACTAAAAAAAAGACTAAAAACAAAGGAATATCAATATGGGTATGCGTCAAATACAAAAGGCTACCAAGTAACTCATGATACAAAGTGGCATCTACTTCAGGTGTAGTATAGGTAGCAACAAGTTTGATTCCAAACTAGAATGAAGATGGAATTTTCTTATGATGTTCCATATGAAATAAACAAGGTCACATTCATGATTAGATTGGGAAGGAGAAATTCCTTCCTTGGTTTGCAAGACTTGGAAGCCAATAAAATAATGTAAATTTCCCAAGTTTACCATTTCAAACTTCTACTTAAGACTGAATTTCACATGGATTAGAAGTTTGCAGTTACTACTACTGAGTATAAGGTCATGAGCATTAAGAAAAAGTATTATGAGATGGTTTCTTAGTTTCTTGGTATAAACATTAGGTTTAGAATGACATCTAGAAAATCCAATGTCAAGAAGAAATCTATCAATTTTAGCATACCAAGCTTGAGGAGCTTGCTTAAGGCCATATCTAGATATTTCTTAAGGTGGAAAACAATGTTGGAGTCATTCTAAATATAGACGGGAGGTTATTCCATGCAAATTTCTTCTTGCAAATCCCCATGAAAGAATGAAAATTTGTGGACATCCATTTGATGAACCTCCCATATATATGAAGTAGAAAAGTCTAGAACAAGGAAAATGGAATTCATTTTGGCTATAGGGACAAAAGTTTCAGTATAGTCAATGCTTTATACCTAAGAAAACCCTTTGGTATTTAATCGAGCCTTATTTATTTCAACACTTCCATCTTATGCATACTTAGTTCTATAGACCCATTTACATATAAGAAGTTTCCTTCCTTTCAGAAAAAGGTACAAGATCTTAAGTATCATTCCACATTAAGGAAAAATATTCTTCATTCATTGTTGTGTTCCAATTTGGATGGTAAGAAGCTTTTGAAAATGTTTTTTGATCACAAGTCTTTGAAACTTGAACCAAAAGAGAAGAGCCTCATTCGAATTATGAACATGTATGATAATGATATGAAGAATCACTAGAAAGATCACCAACAACTTGCAGTGTTGTACAAACCCATGTAGGAAGTTGTGGTGTCAGTGTAGGTTCATGGTCAACAAACCCAATTGGAGGAATGTGAGAAGGTGGAGGTGGATTTCCATCCTCACTATCATCATCTAAAGAAGAAACTAGAATAGGATCACTAGTAGAAAATTTGGGAATATAAGATGGAATAATCATTGAAGATGGCTCATAGGCTAAAGATGGTACAAACCATGAATCAGGATCGCAAGCTAAATATGACACAAACATCAAATCAGGCTCACTGGATAAAGATGGCACAAACACCAAATCATAGCGGGATAAATATGCACAAATATTGAATTAGGCTTATAGGCTAAAGATGGCACAAACACCAAATCAAGGTCACAGTATGAGAGACCTTTACCAAACTTAACATCTCTCCTAATAATAATTTCATTGGAATGAGGTTGAAGAAGCCTATATCATTTTAAATATTCAAAATATCCAACAAAAATGCACTTCTCACTATGAGGCTATAATGCTTCCCTTTTCTCATCAAGTATATGAGCCCATACTTCACTACCAAACACACAAAAGTGGCTTACATAATTTTAATTTTATTCCATGATTATTTCTATGTTGTATCTTTCAAATCCTTAGTGGGAGACATCTATCATCACAAAAAAATGTGTTTTTGGCTTTACATTCATTAAGAGAAAAAAACATAGCTTTATCCTTATCCATATAATGAGATTCTCTAGAATCAATAAACAACACACTAGAAGAAGGAATAGATGTTGCATTGAAGGAAAAACCAAAAGTAGAAAGTTTAAGTCCATGAGAAGAAGAGTTAGAAGGAGGAGGATCAAGATTGATGGTGTTCTTCTTCATTATTTATTCTAAGGATTTGATATTCTTGAAACATTTAGACTCCATATGATCATCTTACCCATAAAATTTACAATGTATCTTAGTTTTCTTGTCTTTCAATTTAGTCCATTTATCACCAATGGGAGTAGGAGTTGGTTGAGAGGGTTTGGGATCTTATTTTGTTTGTTTCTCCAAGGATATTGATTCTTCAAATTCTTAGGTTTACCCTTCTATTGTACCACTAAGCCTTTATTGGATGCACTTGTGATGTTGACCACTCCAATGTGCAAGAGATTATCTTTCTCTCTAATCATAGAATCCCAAAAAAAATCAAATCAGAGCATTTTGTAAGTAGCCCATTGACTAATAAGAGTTTCTTGTTGGATGATCCAGATTATTTTCGGAATGAAATGAAATCAGATAAATTACAATGAAATACTCATGAAAATTTCCATAAATAGAGAAATACAACAATAATTTATTTCTATTAATGAAAGAATTGTAAAGAGACTATAAAAATAAAGAGTGCAAGACTCATTAGAATGGTGGCAAATTTATCTCTGAGAATATATGTGACGGCTATGCTCATTTTCAATAAGATGATTACAATGAGGCTCTAAAGGCTTTTTTATGATAAACATGAATTCCAAAACCCTAGACATCCAAAAACCTAACCCTAGGAGATGAAACACCAAAAGTCATGTGGGCTCCGTTTGGGTAAGTTAGTACATTAAATTCCCGGGGTTGTAACTTTTACATACAATATCCATTTTAGGTGCGTGATAACTCATTGGAAAGGTCATTTCAAGAAATACGCATTATGTCGTCAAACTCTGACTTCATCTATAGTTTGATTGTGGCACGCCAAAAAAACATTTTTTAAGGCCCCAAAATGACCTTGGAAATATAGAAAGATGTGTTGACATGAAAACATACAAAATAAGCCAGTTGGATTAGGTGGGAGGTCACCAGTATTCACCTAGAATATAAGTAAGGCTTCATACAACCCTGAAAGTGCAGAACCCAAAATTAAAAATAAGTATAGAAGAACATGTTGAACTAAAAACTGACAAAAGGAGCCAGTTGGAATAGGTGGGTGGCCACCAATATCCACCTGGATCAGTCCTCCCCCCTTAAGAAGCAATGGTCTCCATTGTGTTGAGTGCCCAGGGAAGAGGGGAAAGTATTTTTTGAATCAAAATCTTGGTGAGATTCATGCCTTGTTGGAGATATTGTGTTGCTTGGTCTGTGGAAGACTGTCACAAACCTGTTGCTGACGGGGTTGAATCTATTCCACCAACCTGTTGTCTCTGGGTTTGACAAGGCATTGTGTAGGCACCGTTGTAGGTGAAGAAAAAACATCTTCTTTCTCTTCGAAAATCATTTTTTGTTGGATAGAAGGTGTTGAAGGTGCAATGGTTTTAGCGGTCTTCTGTGCATCCTTTGAGAAAACTATGAAGAGGATGAATTTTCAGTATGATATATTACCTTGTGGCACTTTTTTGGTGGATAAGTAGTCGGAACTACCTCTGGTATCCTATAGAGATGACCTCTTAGAGTAATAATGACACTACGGGGTCTAGACTCATAGATAATATGACTTTTCCATATATATGGTTGGTCCAAAACAACATCATAGACATCAAGAGGGGAAACATCACACACTAACTCATATTTGAAGGGTTGGATGCCATAGGATAAGAAACATTGTTGGCTAACACAGAGATCTCATCCCTGGTGAAGCCACCCGATGTTGTATGGTTCCGGGTGTGGTGTTGTCGAAAACCCCAACTGTTTGAAGGCCTTAGATGAGATGAGGTTCTTCTGGCTTCGGTTATGAACGATGAAATACAATGGGGTCCCCTTCACCCACCTTTATGAATGGAAGAGGCTCTCCCCCTCTTCAGGATCTACTGGCTCTTTTGGTTGAATTTTTTTGGTCACGACAGTAGCAGTGAGGTCTGTGTTGATGATTTGTCTATTTTGATATTTTCTGGATCATATTCTGAATAAAGGTCCGGCTTTATGTCTTTGACCTCGGCCACCAATGATTGTTTCAAGTGACATTCATCGATGTTGTGCCAGGGGATTTTTTGGAAGTCACAACACTTCCCAATGTCATTCTTCGTCTTTCCTTTACCCTTCTTGCCCTATGTCTTAGACTAGTTGTCTAGAGGGCATTGGTTAGGGCTATCTTTACCATGGTTTGGTTGTTGTATATTTGTAGACCCGAATTACCATTTTTTATGGTGCCTACATTTGTGCTCGATTTTGACATTATATCAATAGGTATCTCTCAATAATGAGATGTTTAGGAAATCCATTTCAGTTTGGATGTACCTATGCAAAGCCCCATGGTATTTCAGAACGAGATGTCACTCAGAGTTTTTGATACATAGCTTGGTGCACAAGTTATGGAAAGTATTTTTGAACTCCGTCACTATTTGGATCTTCTCTTACCGAAGTGTGGTCCTTCCCATGTACTGGTCTTCATAATTATCAATAGGATAGTACTATTCTTTGACCGCATTCACAAAATTTTCCCAAGTCGGCTCAGCCCCATATATTCCAGATTCCTCTGTGGAACTTTTCTCCCAGTAAGTTTCCCACCAATGTTTGACATGGGGGAGATCCTTAAGGAGTGTGATGATGATATTTTCCCTGTCAAAAAAGTTTTGAACAAAGAAATAACCTTCTAATAGATTTAACCATTTTTCTAGGGCATCTGCATCTATTTGACCTTAAAATATGGGAATATCAAAATTAACTTGTACCTTGAAGGGAGAGGTTCCTCCAAAATGGTCGCTTGATGAAGATGTGTTTGTTGCTATCGGCGGGCATTGAAGGATGTGTGCAAAATTATCCATCATTTTGTCCCTTTATCGTGCGAGAGCTTTCTCAAACAACAAGTTAATAGAATCTTCTGCTTCATTGTTTTTATTTTCTGCTACCATTGAGGGTTTCTTGGGCATGTGAGAGTGATTTTCCTCAAGAGAGACAAGCTCCAGAACCAACTAGCTATACTCAGTCCTCGTTAGGGGCATGTGCTGAAAAATGATCAAGAACAACCTGCTCTGATACCATTGATGTGGATTATTTTCGGAACGAAATGAAAGTAGCGAAATTACATTGAAATACTCATGAAAATTGCCAGAAACAAAGAAATACATCAATACTTGATTTCTATTAATGAAATAATTGTAAAGAGACTGTAAAATTACAAAGTGCAAGACTCATTAGACTGGTGGCAGCTTTATCTCTAAGAAGAGATGTGACGGCTACGCTCACTCGCAAGAAGATGATTACAATGAGGCTATGAAATTTTTTTATGATGAACATGAATGCCAAAACCCTAGACATCCAAAAACCTAAACCTAGGAGATGAAACGCCAAAATTCATGTGGTCCCCATTTGGTTAAGTTAGTACATTAACTTCCCAGGGTCATAAATTTTGCATACGATCTCCATTTTAGGCCCGTGATAGCCCTTTGGAAAGGTATTTTTAATAACTACGCATTATGTCATCAAACTTTGACTCTGTCTATAGTTTGACTATGGCACACAAGAAAACACTATTTAGGGCCCCAAAACGGCCGTGGAAATACATAAAGATGCTTTGACATGAAAACATACAAAATAAGCTAGTTGGATTAGGTGGGAGGCCACCAGTATCCACCTAGAAGATGTGTAGGGCTTCAGAAAACCCCAAAAGTGTAGAACCCACAATTACAAATAAGTACAGAAGAACATGTTTATAACGTCCCCTATCGTTACAACTATAGTGAAGCAAAAGTGTATTTTTTTTTTTTTTTGTTTCTAGGCAAGAAGGAAAAGATGACAACAACTAAACCACACAACTTAATGACAACCCCACGTGTGCAGATTAGGAAATAGACAACAACGAATCAACACACTGAACAACAGTCAACTGGGTGAACCTGTGTAAATCAAAATATAGAAATGACTACCCGCCCGACACAAACATGACAACGCCTGCAAGATAAGGATGACAGTGCAGTCCTGACACAATGGCCTTGACGACCAGTAACTAGAATCTCTATGGAGCGCAACCAAGCACATGTAGGCATTACGCCCCAAGCACCAACAACAAACTTTCAATGATCAACAACACCCACAACGGGAAGCACAAAACTTGGCCAAGTTATCATTCGCCTCTATCCAATAGGGCGCCCCAAGATCCCCTAGTGAGGGATCATGTCGTCCCCAGGCAATAGGTGCGATAATAATCCTAGAGAAACCTAACCTATCTGGACCATGGACTAAACAAAAGCAAATGTGCTAGGGACCGAATTGACTAACAAGAAGACTATGCCTACACCGTAAAGTAACCGGTCGACAAGACACAAGATGACATTATTTAATTAAAAATGCACAAGCTATTACAAGTCTTCGCCAACGAACAAAAACCATTATCGGTTAAGCAAGATGTGTAAGTGTTGAGAAGTGAACTATCATCAAGTTAATATGGTCATAAAAGTTATCATAAGATAAATTAAAACCAACGCTTAATAAATCAATAAGATGACTAATAATTACCTACTGACCATTTATAAGTGAACTATTGATCTACGCTACTCATAAAATAATCGAATTCGTGGTCTAATTTTAACAACTCTAATTAAATCAATATTAAAGCTATATGTATAATTGATGTCATAATAACAGAGCTAGTCCGAATGCATTGTTGGCATGCAAATAACATTATTCACAAGTCTGATTAACTATAACAACCAGTATAAATTAATCACTTAAACAATGTTATGGGTCTAAATCAACAGCCTTAACAATATATAATACAATTAACAAAATTCACAAGATTAACAAAGTTAACTACGCTATCAAATACATTGTGGTCTCTAGATAATTCAATGGATAAAATATTCGTAATTAAAATGATATCGCTTGATCAATAACCACAATGATTGAGAAATAATATCACGGTGTAATAACATTTTGCCTTCCACAATATTTACCACGCTATCCATTTTGAGACTATTAACAATAAATTAAACGCTTATTTAAAAACTATCATCAATATTCAAAATGCTAGCAATGAAATTTGTAATGATATCATCAATATCTAAAATGATAATCTATTCAACGCTATCCACAATATTTATGATGGTGTCTACAACATTTAACCCGCTATCTACCACATCTAGATGCTATCAACAATAAATTGAATTCCCAGTCACGCCTGACCACCTACACGCAGCAATTACACACAGTTATCATTAACTCTCTGTCAACATCTATTTACAACAACCACTACAACGCAATAACTGTTGTCCCACAACTTATGGAATCGCTACACAATCAGACACTCTATCATATCTATTAGAAATTTATGTCATACAAATTAAAGGGTTGCTGTCAAAAGGGATGTCTATAAAACAAGATTGTAGTTTTTTTAATATTCGCTTGGGGGCCATTAACTCACGTCAAGATATCAATATAAAACTTCCATCAACCATCCATTGCGGTCGAAAAAGTGTGGCATAGTTGGGTAAGGAAAATATAATTATATTTTTGTTGACTAAAATTATGTGTGGATAAACAATTGAAACTATGCCTAACATCCACCAAATAAAAAAAAATCGTTGTCTGTTTGAAAGGAATGTTGACTGTGAATTCGTTGTCCAATAGGACGGAATTCAAATGCAATCAATCAATGGGGGCAAGGTTGTTGAAAAAAGGAAAATAAAACCACTGTGATGTACCATTACAATGCCCAGATATTAAGAACAAGCGCCCATGCACAGACACGATGTGGTTTATCATTGTGGATGCTTTAACACTAAAGCATAATACCCAGGCCCAAAATCATTATGGTCTAACACCAAATCGTTGTCAATAAAAGGGAAATAAATCGTTGAGTTTAACTTCACATTCGTTGGGTTAATTTGCCATTATTGTAATATAAACTACAGAGAAAAAAAAAACGCAAGCCAGGTGTGTGAAAAACGCAGGGCAAAATTTTCCCTTAAAACTGATTAAAATGCATAGGAAAATTGTTGTCCAATAGTTAAAAATAAAATGCAGTTCTATTGCTGAGTTCTATTGTTGATTTGTTAAAGAAAATCACAATCCAAATAGTTTAAAAAAACGCCTTGAAATTGCACTCAACAGGCTAAGGGATGAAGGTTCGATTCAAAGGAACAGTAAGCAAATTGCAGCGTAAGATTCACTGGGAATAGGGGTAATGATTGCAGTCTGAAAAAGGTGAAGATTGAAAAGTATCCGAAGTAATATCTCTATCCATTACACCCAAAACAAACGCAGTCCAAAATACTTTAAAAATTGTCATTCGAGTCAAAATTAAAGTGCAGAGGTAAAATCGTAGGCCATAGGTGTAAAAACATAAGGTAAAATTGCAGAGTAAAGGCAGACCAGATGTATGAAAAAAAACCACACAGTAAATTCGTTAGGAAAAGTATTAAAAATGAAGACTTAAATCATTGCTAGGAAGGTTATTAAAAACGTAGAGTGACTTTGCCAGGGGACGTATCAACGTAGATATCAAACGTAGAGGATAATAAGTGGTTCGTTGAGGGAAAGGATAAACAATAACATAGGTAATTAATCGCAACAAGGCGCAAGACAAGCACTCAACCAGGAACAATCAAGGTAGACAGATGGGCAACTATCATTTGCTCATCATCCACACACAGAAAAGCAGGGCACTAGGATCTATAGGACTATTAACACCGAAGTGACGACCATCGATCTGGCTCTTGGTCAACTGCTCAGGCGTGGATTGATGATCTAGGGATAAGGACAAAGTAAAAAGCACAAATCTTCACAACAAATCAATAAAACCAATAGGACAACCACAACATTCAGGGATCGATTTCCAAGGGAATCAAGTCAAGCAAAGAGCTTAAGGCTATGGGTAATTTAAGTTCTCGATTAAAATGCTAAGTCAAAAAAAATTTACACAATTAAAAGTAGATAAATGAAGGCGTAAGGTCAATAGTAATCTACCATACAGAATAAAAGCATGCGTACCGTAGCCCAAGGTGATAGCTCTGAGTCGTTGTCCTGCGCGCTCCGTGTAGCTCCTGCTTGTCGACCGATGAGACTTCACCAGTACCTCACAGTCAACGTTGGGGGAACTCTTCTTCCCCATTAGCCCCCTGAGCCACAAAGGGGCCACGCACACTAAACCAGAGAACAACTAGCTCCCATCTCGCCTCACAAGGCTGAGCTACCACTCCTCACCGAGCTGGGTATCCTAACTCCCACAAGATAAGTCAGTCAATTCTAAAATTCTGCAGCGTAACGCTATGCATAAAAGAAGACATCACCCTCCTCCTCCTCCCTTCTCTATATAGAGTTTCTAAGTCATTTCTTTCCCAATTTTCCATTTAATTTATTGTTCAATAATTTAATTCAGAAAAATCCTCCCTGTACATGTGTCACCCATCCCCTTCGTTGCACCATAAATTAATTTCATTAATTATTTAATTTCTCCTATTTCCCTCACCCACCTAAAATCATTCCTAGAATCCCTCCTAGGTGTCCCCATATTCCCTTACACATTTTAATGACTTGCCCCCTTGCTAATTTACTAGTTGAGTTCAATTTAGAAAGTTCTTAAAGGCAAGATTCCTTACTAAGTTAGTCATTCTTTTTTTTCCTTATGTTTCCCTTTCTCTTTATGCTTCCCCCTTTTTCCCTTAGTTTCCTAATTATTTTAAATAACATTTTTCCCCTTTTTATTTTTAATTAATAAATTTTTAATTAGCATAAGAAACCAATAAATTATTTCTTTTTTTGTTAAAAAGTAATCTCCCAAAGTAATTTGATTTTTATAAATTAATTGAATGGCTTACCCCCTTCTCGTCACATGTTGAAAGATGATTATTAGTATTTTTTATTTTTATTTTTTTACCACAAGTATCACTTAGACCTAGATTTTATTTTCCTAGGTTGGGCGACATTTTATTAGGGAAATTGTTTTTAAATATTTCTTATCACATTATTCGTTATAAGGCCATATAGTTTTATTCACTTATTAGTTAACAATGTGATGTTCCCTTCAGGATGCACTAGGTGCTCCAAGGGTGCCACTCGCCTCATTATGTTTCCCTTGCGCGACGTGCCCTTCAGGACGCACTATGTGCTCCAAGGGTTCCACTCGCATCTTGAATGACTTGGTAGACATAAAAAAACCCTGGATTCAATACTCCACCAGGTGATCTTGTGGGAGACTAAGGGCCTCTAAGGAATAAGGCCCCTACCTTATTGTGTACCCCTTAGAATCATCATGAGTGACTGTCGCAGTCTTCCCTCACGACATCGTGGGTCTTCTCGAACTAGGTAATCGTTAGCCTACAGTTCGAGCCATGGTGGAAGTGCTAGTAGGCCATGGCAGGGATACTGTCCACACCTCTCCCTCAATGTCTATGGTTATCGTGTGTGACCCCTCTACTCCACATGTGAGTTTGGTCGGCAAGATATCGTCATCCTGCATCATCAATGAATCATGTCAGAAATAAAATCCATAATCATAACATCTAATTAGATGCACATAGGTCATATATAGAACAATCAAACCCCAATTATCCACTCCTTGACTCGGTCCGGAGTCCAAGGGTTTCATCGATGCCTCTGCATCCTCGAGGTCCAAAATCCTGCACACTTAGGAGAACCGAGTCAATAGAACTTGTCTATGTCAATACAACAAAATAACATATAATCACATCCATAATGCCTCATAATCATAATCAACGACCAATAGTATAATAATTTGGATCACGTGCAAGCAAGTGTCCTCAAAGAATAAGGTCGCTTAGTGTGCACAAGAGCGGGATGTTACATACACCCCCTCTTGGTCTAAACTTCGTCCCGAAGTTTCACAGTATATAAGTGCCAAAATAATTTGTATCACAATGTCATATGTCTATCTATCAAACAAAAATGGAAACTGCTAGTGCACATCATATGCGTCCTCCTAGGTCGCCGAGTGCGGACTATAGTTTTCCCACTGGACCTTGACTTGATCTACTATTTGATGCCATAGCTATCGAATGCGATGGTCCAAGATATGTATCGACTCAGACATGAGAGCCCCCTCGTCCGATACCTGCAAGGAACTCATGTCAATAACATGTAAAGGATCACTAATATAATGTCTCAAAAGAGATATGTGAAAAAAATCATGCATATGCCTCAAAGAATCAGGCAAGGCTAGTCAATAGGTCCCACGAACCTAGGAGAGATTTTATCACCCTTTCCAAACTTGATCGAGCTCTTATGTGATTTTACCCACAAGAAGAATCGATCGCCAAATTCATAACTACGGTCAACACGATGCGCATCGGGATAACTCTTCTTTGATTTTATGTTTCTTTGATCCTTTGTCTTATTGTTTTCATTTGATATTTCATTTCTTGGATTGCTTCTAGTCCCACTAGGACCCTATCCTCAAGCCGATCCCAACTCAAAGGTGTCTCAGATGGTCACCCATAAAGAAACTCGAAAGGCGCCATCTTAATGGTGCTTTGGTAACTATTGTTATATGTGAATTCTACTAGTCGCAAGAATTCTTCCCAACGCTTTTGTTGGTCCATCACGTACATGCGCAACATGTCTTCCAAGATTTGGTTTGTTTGTTCAGTCTTCCTGTCAGTCTCCAGGTGATACACAGTACTAAAGTTAAGTTGGGTTCCCAAGGCCTCTTTGAAACTAGTCCAAAAGCATCCGGTAAACACCAATCCTCGATCCGATATAATCCTCTTAGGTACGTCGTGTAGCCTCACAATCTCATTGATGAAAACTCTAGCTATGTCTAGTGCCTAATACATCGTATGGACATGATTAAAATGAGCACTCTTCTTCAGAGTGTCGACTACCATAAAAATTGAGTCGTGTCTCCTTGCCATTAGTGGAAATCCAACAATGAAATCCATCAAAATGACCTCCCATTTCGATTCCAGAATAGTGTGTGGCTGTAGTAATCCTGTTGGATGTCTATGTTCATTCTTAACCTGCTGACATTCTGGACATCTAGCCACATAGTTGACTATGTTTGCCTTCATTCTTTTCCAGAAGAATAAGGGTTTAAGGTCCGCCCTCATCTTCATGACTCCCGGGTGAGCCATGTACACTACTTTGTGAGCCTCGTTTAGGATCAAAATCCTCAACTCGTCATTCGGTGGTACGTAAATCCGATTTTTAAACCTCAATAGTCCATCATCGTCAAACATAAATCCTTCAAATATTGGTACCATCATTGTGTTTTTTCCGATAAAATCCTTGACCTCTTTGTACCAGTCATCATGGTGTTGTAAGGTTAGAATCCTTTCACGTAGATTCGTCTGAAGTGGAAACACCTAAAAGATGCATGGTCTTCGACTCAATGCATCTGCCACTCAGTTCATTGTTCCTTTTATGTAAGTAATCTCGAATTCATACTCTCTAAGCAATTTCGACCAACGTCGTTGTCGCGTGTTCAGGTCGCTTTGTGTAAAGATGTGTTGTAGTCCACAATGGTCTTTTTTTAGTTCAAATTTTCATCCAACAAGGTAGTGTCTCCAAACCTTCAAGACATATACAATCGCTAACAACTCCAAATCATGCATTGCATAGTTCTCCTCATGCCTTCTCAACTTCCTCGATATGTAAGCGATCACTCAACCACCTTGCATCAAGACTCTGCCTAAGCCTTCCTTGGATGTGTCAGTGCATACCAAGAAGTCTGCATCCATGTCAGGGAACTTTAGTATCGGTGCCATTGTCAACATCTCCTTGAGCCTTCTAAATGCTTCTACCCATTTCTCGGCCCAAACAAACTTCTTGTTCTTCTTCTGCAATTCTGTGATCGGATTTGCTATCTTCAAAAATCCCTCGACGAACCGTCCAGAGTATCCTGCTAAACCCATGAAGTTACGCACTTCCAGGACATTCTTTGGCACAGGCCATTCCATAATATCCTCAACTTTTACTGGATCCACAGCATTACCTTTGTCGAATATGACATTTCCTAAGTAGTGAATATTCGATTGATAAAACGAGCATTTGGACAACTTCCCATACAATTTGTGCTCTCGCAGACACTGTAGTACCAAGCGCAAGTGCTCATCATGCTCCACCATCGTCCAAGAGTAAATAAAAATATTGTTAATGAATACTTGGACAAACTTGTCCAAGTACTCATAGAATATCCCATCCATCAAACTCATAAATACCCCTGGGGAGTTTGTCAGTCCAAACATTAAAACAATAAACTCGTAATGACAAAAACTCATCCTAAAGGCGGTCTTAGGGACATCATCCTCCTTGATCTATAACTGGTGATACCCTGATCGCAAATCAATCTTGGAAAAAACCGTCGCACCCCTCAACTGATCGAACAAATCATCAATCCTTGGCAATGGATACTGATTCTTGATCCTTTCCTTGTTCAATTGACGATAGTCAATGTAGAGTCTCCACAACTAGGTGACACACTCGGACGTATAAGTCCCAGTTCCAACAACTCCTTTAGTTTCATTCTCAACTCCTGTAACTCCAGGGTTGACATACAATAAGACATTTTCTCTATTAGTTCAGTCCCCGGTTTTAGGTCTATCATAAATTCCAATTCCCTCTCCGGATACATCCCAAGTAACTCCTCTAGGAAGATGTCCGCAAATTCTCTCACCAGCGGAAGGTGTTCTAGACCTTCCGCTACTCCCTTTAAATTTAATGCAAGGATCGCATAAATCTTACATCCCTTGCACATGCTCTTTTGTAACTACAAGGAAGAGATAAACCTCAGGGAAACTCCCTAGTTCCAACCTACAATAACACATCTTTGTCCCTCATCATCGACCAATATCAACCATTTTGTCTTGCAGTTGAGTATCACCTCATGCGATTCCAACTAGTCCATACCAATCATGACATCATAAAATCCTAAAATCGTGACATACAGGTTGGCCTTGGTGATAAACTCTCCTAGGTTAAGGGTACAACATGTAACCTTTCCTCCAACATTCTGTTTGGCTCCTGAAGCCATCTCTACAAATCTAAACTCATCCTATTCGACTACCTTTATCTTAATCATTTTTAGCACTGCACCAGAAATGAAACTCTCGATAGCACCGAGATCTATCAAAATACCAAGGATTTGGTCTGCGACGGTACCTGACGTCTCGAGTACATTCAACTGGTTCTCTGCCTGACGGTTATTCACCGATGCATGAATCTGATGGGCCTTCCCCAAATCTCCCACAGTAGTGGGTCTGGCTGATCCAAATGCTCTAGTACTCTTTATTGGACAGTCGCGCTGGTAGTGTGGCTCCCCACATGTCCAAAACCCCTTCTTCTCTTCAGTACTCCTGGTACCCAAAGTAGAAGTTGATTGTCCACCGACCTGGAATCCTAGTCTGTTCTACTGAATAGGCCTAAATGGATGTTGTTGTGGTCGATGTTGCAGTTGAATTTGTGGTCCTCGGTAAGGATTTCACTATTGTGGCACGGGTCATCGAGGTGTAGTGAAAGTGGATCCTCTCTAGAAGCCACGATATCCTAGCATCTGTCTAGCTGGTGTCTGATGTTGTTGCGCACTAGATGACACCTGTCCTGTAGGTCTCACTGGAGTCCTGCTCTGGCCCCTGCTGATAAGATCCTCCTCTTCTATGAGGGACTTCTGGACAACATCATGCAAGGTATGAGGCATCAGAATCCTAACCTTTGCACGTATGATGACATTAAGGCCAAACAAGAACCTGTTTACCTTAAGTTTCTCAGTATTAAGATGTGAAGCATACCGAAGAAACTCCATAAAATGGGCATCATACTTGAGCACCGTATGGCTGCCCTATCATAAGGCGTTGAACTTGTTGAGTTGATGCTCAATGAATTCCTCTGATAGGTACCTCTCTCAGAACTGTTTCTCAACTAGTTCCCATGAAACGTCTTCAACGACCATGTTTAATTATGGTAGGAGCGTCATCCACCACAAAAGGATGCTCCCCTTCAATTTAAATATTGCCATGTAGACCTTCATGTTGGAGGTATAGTCGCGAAGTGAAAATCACATTGCCATATTATCCAACCATGCCTCAGCAGTTGTGTCATCCGGGGCACCAAAGAACTCAATAAATTTGACCTTCTCGAGTTCACGGTGAATGCTACCAGTACCAACCAGAATGCGGGGTGGACCCTCAGGGGGTGCCGATACCCTAGCCTCATATTTGTCCTAACGGATGATCAGTGCCTCAAACATCTGCTGAAAATACCTCATCAACCCAACCACATCACCCTCCGCTAGCTACTCCTGCTCGACAACCTATTCATATCCCTGGGGGTTAGACCCCTCAGGCGTGGATTCTATTGGAGGCGTCACGCCTCCTACCCTAGCACCTTATCGTCTGCCATTGCGACATCCTCTAACCATGATTACCTACATGAATACAATTCAACTTAATCAACAACATTATAATCAAACATCATATCAACAAAAGCTGTAGTGTTCCTAAGTCGTGGGTTGAACCCGCTTTGATACCATATGTAATGTCCCCTATCGTTACAACTATAGTGAAGCAAAAGTGCAATTTTGTTTTTGTTTCTAGGCAAGAAGGCAAAGACGACAATAGTTGAACCACACAACCTGACGACAAACCCATGTGCACATATCAGGCAACAGACAACAACGACTCAACACACTGAACAAGGATCAACTGGGTGAACCTGCATAAATCAAAATATAGAAACGACTACCCTCTCAACACAAACATGACAATGCCTGGAAGCTAAGGATGACATCACAATCTCGACACAATGGCCTTGACAACCAATAACTAGAATCTCTATGGCGCGCAACCAGGCACATGTAAGTGTTACACCCCAAGTGCCAACAACAAACTTTCAACGATCAACAACACCCACAACGGGAAGCACAGACTCTGGCCAAGCTATCATTCACTTCTATCCAATAGGACGCACCAAGATCCCCTAGTCAGGGATCATTCCATCCCCAGGTGATAGGTGCGACAATAATATTGGCGCAACCTAACCTATCTGGACCATGGACTCAAGAAAAACCAATGTGCTAGGGGTCAAACTGAATGACAAGAAGACTACGCCTACGCCCTCAAGTAACCGATCGACAAGATGCGAGATGGATTTATTCGATTAAAAATGTGCAAGCTATTAAAATTCTTCACCAATGAACAAAAAACATTATTGGTTAAGCAAGATCCCTAAGTGCTAAGTAGTGAACTATCATCAAGTTACTATGATCATAAAAGTTATCATAACGCAAATTAAAACCAGAGCTTAACAAATCAATAAGCTGACTAACAATTACCTACTGACCCTTTATAAGTGAACTACTGATCTACGTTGCTCATAAAATAATCGACTTCGCGGTCTAATTTTAACAAGTCTAATTTAATCAATATTAAAGCTATATGTATAATCAATGTCATAATAACAGAGCTAGTCTGAATGCACTATTGTCATGCAAACAACATTATTCACAAGTCTGATTAACTATAACGACTAGTATAAATTAATCACTTAAACAATGTTATGGGTCTAAATCAATAGCCTTAACAATATATAAAACCATTGACAAAATTCACAAGATTAACAAAGTTAACTATGCTATCAAATACATTGTGGTCTCTGGATAATTCAATGGATAAACTATTCGTAATTAAAATGATATCGCTTGATCAATAGACGCAATGATTGAGAAATAATATCACAATGTAATAACATTCTGCCTTCCTCAATATTTACCACGCTATCCATGATGAGACTATTAACAATAAATTAAACGCTTATTTAAAAACTATCATCAATATTCAAAATGCTAGCAATGAAATTTGAAATGATATCATTAATATCTAAAATGCTAAGCTATTCAACACTATCCACCATATTTATGATTTTGTCTCGAACATTTAACCTGCTATCTACCACATCTAGATGCTATCAACAATAAATTGAATTCCCAGTCATGCCGGACCACCCACATGTAGCAATTACACACAGTTATCATTACCTCTCTGTCAACATCTATTTACGACAACCTCTACAACACAGTAACTGTTGTCCCATAATTTATGAGAATCACTACACAATCAGACACTCTGTCATATCTATTTAAAATTTGTGTCATACAAATTAAAGGGTTGTTGTCAAAAGGGTTGTCTATAAAACAAGATCGCAGTATGTTTAATATTCATGTGGGGGCCATTAACTCACGTCACGGTATCAATATAAAACTGCCATCAACCATCCATTGTGGTCAAAAAGGTGTGGCATAGTTGGGTAAGGAAAATATAATTATATTATTGTTGACTAAAATTCTGTGTGGATAAAAAATTGAAACTATGCCTAACATCCACCAAATAAAAACAAATCGTTGTCCATTTGAAAGGAACGTTGACTGTGAATTCGTTGTCCAGTAGGATAGAATTCAAACGCAAGCAATCAATGGGGGAAAGGTTGTTGAAAAAAGAAAAATAAAACCGCTATGATGTACCATTACAATTCCCAGACATTAAGAACAGATGCCCAGGCACAAAAACGTTGTGGTTTATCATTGTGGATGCTCTGACACTAAAAGATAACACCCAGGCCCAAAATCATTGTGGTCTAACACCAAATCGTGGTCAATAAAAAGGGAAAGAAATCGTTGATATTAACTTCACTTTTGTTGGGTTAATTTACCATTATTGTAATATAAACTGCAGAGAAAAAAAACGCAAGCCAAGTGTGTGAAAAATGCAGGGAAGAATTCGCCCTTAAAACCGATTAAAATGCATAGGAAAATTGCAGTCCAATAGTTAAAAATAAAATGCAATTCTATTGTTGAGTTCTATTGCTGAGTTGTTAAAGAAAATCACAATCCAAGTAGTTAAAAAAAATGCCTTGAAAGTTCACTCAACAGGGTAAGGGATGAAGGTTCGAGTCAAAGGAACAATAACCAAATTGCAGCATAAGATTTTCCATGAATAAGGGTAGTGATTGTAGTCTAAAAAAGGTGAAGATTGCAGAGTATCCCAAGTAATATATCCAACCATTACACCAAAAAACAACGCAGTCCAAAATACTTTATAAACTGTCATTTGAGTCAAAATTAAAGTGCAGAGGTAAAATCTCAGGCCATAGGTGTAAAAACATAAGGTAAAATTGCAGAGTAAAGGCGGACCAGATGTATAAAAAAAAAACACATAGTAAATTCGTCGGGAAAACCATTAAAACGCAGACTTAAATCATTGCTAGGAAGGGTATTAAAAACTAAGAGTGACTTCACCAGGGGATGCATCAATGCAGAGATCGAATGTAGAGGATAATAAGTGACTCGTTGAGGGAAAGGATAAACAATACCATAGGTAATCAATCACAACAAAGCACAAGACAATCACTCGACCAGGAACAATCAACAGAGGTAGACAGTTGGGCAACTATCCTTCATTCATAATCCACGCACAAAAAAGTAGGGCATTAGGATCTTTAGGTCTATTAACACCGAAGTGATGACTGTCGATCTGGATCCTGGATGACTGCTCAGGCGTGGACTAATGATCTAGGGATGAGGATGAAGTTAAAAGCACAACTCTTCACAACAAATCAATAAAACCAATATGACAGTCACAACATTCAGGGATCGATTGTCAAGGAAATCAAGTCAAGCAGCGAGCTTAAGGCTATGGGGAATTTAAGTTCTTGATTAAAATGCTAGGTCAAACACTTTTTACACAATTAAAAGTACAAAAACTAAGGCGTAAGTTCAATATTAATCTACCATGCAAAATAAAAGTATGTGTACCGTAGCCCAAGGTGACATCTCTCAGTCGTTGTCATGCGCACTCCGTGCAGCTCCTTCTTGTTGACCGATGAGACTTCACCGGTACCTCCCAACCAACTCTAGGGGTACTCTTCTGCCCCATTAGCCCCCCGAGCCGCAAAGGGGGCATGCACACTAAACCAGAGAACAACTAGCTCCCAGCTCACCTCACAAGGCTGAGCTACCACTCCTCACCGAGCTGGGTATCCCAACTCAAACAAGATAAGTCAGTCAAGTCTAAAATTCAGCAGCGCAACCTTATTCATAAAAGAAGACATCATCCTCATCCTCCTCCACCCTCCTTTATATAGAGTTTCTAAGTCATTTCTTTCCCAATTTCCCATTTAATTTATTGTTCAATAATTTAATTTAGAAAAATCCTCCCTGTATATGTGTCACCCATCCCCTTCATTGCACCATAAATTAATTTCATTAATTATTTAATTACTCCTATTTCATTCACCCACCTAAAAGCATTCCTAGAATCGCTGCTAGGTGTCCCCATATTCCCTTACACATTTTAATGACTTACCCCCTTGCTAATTTACCAATTGAGTTCAATTTAGAAAGTTCTTAAAGGCAAGATTCCTTACTAAGTTAGTCATTTTGTTTTTTCCTTATGTTGCCATTTCTCTTTATGTTTCCCCCTTTTTCCCTTAGTTTCATAATTCTTTTAAATTTCCCTCTTTCCCTTTTTATCTAAAACTCAAATTAGCAAGTGTAGGAAATTACCTTTTCCCCC
The DNA here is from genome assembly GCA_000966675.3 of Picea glauca. Classification (NCBI taxonomy): domain Eukaryota; kingdom Viridiplantae; phylum Streptophyta; class Pinopsida; order Pinales; family Pinaceae; genus Picea; species Picea glauca. Next base: position 140,516 of record JZKD02S0492954.1, read on the forward strand.
TTTTTATTTTTAATTAGCATAAGAAACAAAACAATTATTTCTCTTTTTGTTAAAAAGTAATTCCCCAAAGTAATTTGATTTTTATAAATTAATTGAATGGCTTACCCCCTTATCATCACATGTTTAAAGATGATTATTAGTATTATTTTTTTATTTTTTTTTACCACAAGTATCACTTAGACGTAGATTTGATTTTCCTAACTTGGGCGACATTTTATTAGGGAAATTGTTTTTAAATATTTCTTATCACATTATTCGTTCTAAGGCTATCTAGGTTTATTCACTTATTAGTTAACAACGCGATTTTCCCTTAAGGACGCACTAGGTGCTCCAAGGGTACCACTTGCCACATTTTGTTTCCCTTGCACGACATACCCTTTAAGACGCACTACGTGCTCCAAGGGTGCCACTCTCCTCTTTCTGTTTTTCTTGCGTGACGTGCCCTTCAGAACACACTACGTCCTCCAAGGGTGCCACTCGCCTCTTGACTGACTTGGTAGAGATAAAAAACCCTTAGAGTCAATACTTCACCAGGTGATCTTGTGGGAGACTAAGGGCCTCTAAGGAACATGGCCCTTGCCTTATTGTGCACCCGTTAAAATTATCATGAGTGACTGTCGTAGTCTTCCCTCACGACAACATGGGTCTTTTCGAACTAGGTAATCGTTAAACTACAGTTCGAGTCACGGCGAGAGTGCTAGTAGGCTGTGGAAAGGATGTTGTCCACACCTCTCCCTTAACGTCTCTGGTTATCATGCGTGACCCCTCTACTCCACATGTGAGTATGGTCGGCAAGCTATCATGAGCCTGCATCATCAAAGAATCATGTCAAAAATAAAATCCATAATCATAACATCTAATCAGATGCACATAGGTCATTTATAAAACAATCAAACCCCAATTTTCCACTCCCTGACTCGATCCAGATTCCAAGGGTTTCATTGATGCCTCTACATCCTCGAGGTCCAAAATCCTACACACTTAGGAAAACCGAGTCAGCAACACCTGTCTATGTCAATACAAAAAAATAACATATAATCACATCCATAATGCCTCATAATAATAATCAACGACCAATAGTATAATAATAGGGATCACTTGCAAGCAAGTGTCCTCAAAGAATAAGTTCGCTCAGTGCACACAAGAGCGGGTTGTTACATACACCACCTCTTGGTCTAAACTTTGTCCCGAAGTTTCACAATATATAAGTTCCGAAAAAAATTGTATCACAGTGTCATAAGTCTATATATCAAACAAAAATGGAAAATGTTGGCACATATCATATTCGTTCTCCTAGGTCACCTAGTGCGGACTATAGTTGTCCCACTGGACCTTGACCTGATCTATTGTTCGAAACCATAGTTGTCGAATGCGATGATCCAGGATGCGGATTGGCTTAAACATGAGCACCCCCTCATCCGATACCTACAAGGAACTCATGTCAATAACATGTGTAGGATCACTAATATAATTTCTCAAAACATATATGTGAAAAACATCATGCATACGCCTCAAAGCATCAAGCAAGGCTAGTCGATAGGCCATGGGCCCCTTTCTTTCCACAATCTTGAAAGGTCCCATGAAGCTAGGAGAGAGTTTATCTCCCTTTCCAAACTTGATCAAACGCTTATGTGGTTTTACCCACAAGAAGACTAGATCGCCAACTTCGTAACTACGGTTGACATGACACGCATCAGCATAACTCTTCTGTCAATCCTACGCTTCTTTGATCCTTTGTCTTATTGTTTGAATTTGATCTTCCATTTATTGGATCTCTTCTGGTCCCACTAGGACCTTATCCTAGAGCCGATCCCAACTCAAAGGCGCCCGACACGGTTGCCCATAAAGAAGATCGAAAGGTGCCATCTTAATGGTGCTTTGGTAACTGTTGTTATATGTGAATTCTACCAGTGGCAAGAATTCTTCCCAACTCTTTTGTTGTTCCATCATGTACATGTGAAACATGTCTTCCAAGATTTGGTTTGTTCGTTCCATCTACCCGTCAGTCTTTGGGTGGTATGCAGTACTAAAGTTAAGTTGGGTTCCCAAAGCCTCTTGGAAACTAGTCCAAAAGAATCTGGTAAACATTGATCCTTGATCGGATATAATCCTCTTAGGTACATCGTGCAGCCTCAAAATATCACTGATAAAAACTCTAGCTATGTCTGGTGCCTGATACATTATACGCATAGGAATAAAATGAGCACTCTTTGTCAGAGTGTCGACTACCACAAAAATTGAGTCGTGTCTCCTTGCCGTCAGTGGAAATCCAATAATGAAATCCATCAAAATGACCTCCCATTTAGATTTTGGAATAACGTGTCGCTGTAGTAATTCTACTGGATGTCTATGTTTAGCCTTTACCTACTGACATTCTAGACATTTGACCACATAGTTGACTATTTCTACCTTCATTCCTTTCCAGAAGAATAAGGGTTTAAGGTCCACCCTCATCTTTGTGACTCCCAGGTGAGCCATGTACATTGCTCTGTGAGCCTCATTTAGGATCAAACTCCTCAACTCGTCGTTCGGTGGTACGTAAATCTGATTTTTAAACCTCAATAGTTCATCGTCGTCAAACGTAAATCCTTAAAATATTGGTACCATCATTGTGTTTTGTCCGATAAAATCCTTGACCTCTTTGTACCAGTCATCGTCGCATTGTAAGGTTATACTCCTTTCACATAGATTCATCTGAAGCAGAAACACTAAAAATATGCATGGTCTCCAACTTAATGCATCTGCCACTCGGTTCAGTGTTCCTTTTATGTAAGTAATCTCTAAGTCGTACTCGCTAAGCAATTTCGACCAACATCGTTGTCGCGTCTTCGGGTCACTTTGTGTAAAGATGTGTTGTAGTCCACAGTGGTCCAATTTTAGTTCAAATTTTCATCCAGCAAGGTAGTGTCTCCAAACCTTCAAGGAATATACAATTGTTAATAACTCCAAATCATGTGTCACATAGTTCTCCTCATGCCTTCTCAACTTCCTCGATATGCAAGTGATCACTCAACCTTCTTGCATCAAGACTCCACCTAAGCCTTCCTTGGATGCATTAGTGCATACCAAGAAGTCCGTGTCCATGTTAGGGACCTTTAGTATAGGTGTTGTTGTCAACATCTCCTTGAGCCTCTGAAATGCTTCCGCACATTTCTCAGCCCAAACAAATTTCTACAATTCCATGATCGGATTTGCTATCTTCGAAAATCCACAACGAACCGTCGATAGTATCCTGCTAAACCCATGAAGCTACACACTTCTAGGACATTTGTCGAAGTAGGCCATTCCATAATAGCCTCGGCCTTTGTTGGAGATGACATGCCCTAAGTAGTGAATCTTCGATTGATAAAACGAGCATTTGGACAACTTCCCATACAATTTGTGCTCTCACAGACACTGTAGTACCAAGCGCAAGTGCTTGTCATGCTCCTTCGTCGTCCAAGAGTAAATCCAAATATCGTCAATGAATACTTGGATGACTTGTCCAAGTACTCGCGAAAGACCCCGTTCATCAAACTTATAAATACCCCTGGCACGTTTGTCAGTCCAAATGGTAAAACAGTAAATGCGTAGTGACCAAACCTCGTCTTAAAGGCGGTATTAAGGACGTCATCCTCCTTGATCCATAACTGGTGATACCCTGATCGCAAATCGATCTTGGAAAACACCATCGCACCCTTCAGCTGATCGAATAGGTCATCAATCCTTGGCAATGAATACTAATTCTTGATTGTTTCCTTTTTCAATTGATGGTAGTCAATGCAGAGTCTCCATGACTCATCCTTCTTTTGTATGAAGATAATAGGCGCACCCCACGGTGAGACACTCGAACATATAAGTCCCAGTTCCAACAACTCCTTCAGTTTCATTCTCAACACCTGTAACTCCAGGGTTGACATATGATAAGGAGTTCTCACTATTGGTTCAGTCCCCGGTTTTAGGTCTATGGTAAATTCCAATTCCCTCTCCAGAAAAATCCCAGGTAATTACTCCGGTAAGACATCTGCAAACTCTCTCACCACCAGAAGGTATTCTAGACCTTCCGCTACTCCCTTTTTATTTAACACAAGGATCGCATAAAGCTTACATTCCTTGCACATGCTCTTCTGTAACTACAAGGAAGAGATAAACCTCAGGGAAAATCCCTGGTTTCGACCTACAATCACGCGTCTCTATCCCTCATCATCGACCAAGATCAACTGTTTCGCCTTCCAGTTGAGTATCACCTCATGCGATTCCAACTAGTCCATATTGATCACGACGTCATCAGACCCTAATATCCTGACGTATAGGTTGGCCCTGGTGATAAACTCTCCCAGGTTAAGGGTACAACCTATAACCTTTCCTCCAACCTTTTGTTTGGCTCCTAAAGCCATCTCTACAAAGCTAAACTCATCCTGTTCAACTTCCTTTACCTTAATCCTTTTTAGCACTGCACCAGAAATGAAACTCTCAATAGCACCGGGATCTATCAAAATACCAAGGGTCTGGTCAACGACGGTACCTAGCATCTCAAGAACAGTCGACTGGTGCTCTGCCTAGCGGTTATTCACCACTGCATGAATCTGATGGGCCTTGCCTAAATCTCCCACAGTAGTGGGTGCGACTGATACAGATGCTCTAGTCCTCTCTACTAGGAAGTCATGTTGGTAGTGTGGTTCCCCACATGTCCAACACCCCTTATTCAATCTAATACTCATGGTACCCGAAGTGGAAGCTAACGGTCCACCGAACTTGAATCCTAGTTTGTTCTACTGAATAGGGCTAAACGACTGCTATTGCGATCAATGTTGCGGCTGAAGCTGTGGTCCTCGGTAAGGAGTTCGTTGTTGTGGCATGGGTCAACGAGGTGTAGTGAAAGTGGATCCTCTCTATAAGCCACGATATCCTAGTGTATGTCTAGTTGGTGTCTAATGTTGCTACGCACCAAATGACACCTTCTCTTAGGGTCTCTCTAGAGTCCTTCTCTGACCCCTGCTGATAAGATCCTCCTCTGCTATGAGGGCCTTTCGGACAACATCATCCAAGGTCTGAGGCATCTGAATCCTAACCTTTGCATGTATGTTGACATTAAAGTTGAATAAGAACCTGTTGACCTTAAGTTTCTCAGTATTAAGATGCAAAGCATACCGAAGAAACTCCATAAAATAGGCCTCGTACTCAGGCACCGTATAACCACCCTGTCGTAAGGAATTGAACTCGTTGAGTTGATGCTCAATGAATTCCTCTGATAGGTACCTCTCTTGGAACCATTCCTTGAACAGTTCCCATGACAGGTCTTCGACGGCCATGTTCAATTGTGGCAGGAGCGTCGTCCACCACAGAAGGACACTCCCCTTCAATTAAAAGACCGCCATGAAGACCTTCATGTTGGAGGTATAGTCACGAAGTGAAAATCACATCACCATATTCTCCAACCATGCCTTGGCGGTTGCGTCGTCCGGGGCACCAAAGAACTCGGGAAATTTGACCTTCTCGAGTTTGCGATGAATGCTACAAGTACTAGCCGGAGCGCACGGTGGACTCTTAGGGGGTGTTGATGCCCTGGCCTCATCTATGTCCAAATGATTGATTAGTGCCTTAGACATCCGCTGAAAAAACCTCATGAGCCCAACCACATCACCCACCGTTATCTTCTCTTTCCCGACAACCTGTTCGTCTCCCTGGGGGTTAGACCCCTCAAGCTGGATGCTACTGGAGGCGCCGCGCATCCTCCCCTAGAAACTCGTCGTCTTCCTCTACGGCGTCCTCTAACCATGATTACCTGCACGAATACAAGTCAACTTAATTAGCAACATTATAATCAAACATCGTATTAACGAAAGTCGTAGTGTTCCCAAGTCACGGGTTGAACCCGCTCTGATACCATATTTAACGTCCCTTATCGTTACAACTACAGTGAAGAAAAAGTGTAATTTTTTTTTTGTTTTTAGGCAAGAAGGAAAAGATGAAAACAACTGAACCACACAACCTGACGATGAACCTATGTGCATAGATCAGGAAACAGACAACAATGACTCAACTCACTGAACAACGATCAACTGGGAAAACCTGCGTAAATCAAAATATAGAAACGACTACCCGCCCGACACAAACATGACAACACCTACAAGCTAAGTAAGACATCACAATCCCGACATAACGACCTTGACGAACATGAACTAGAATATCTATGGCTCGCAACTAAGCTCATGTATGTGTTACACCCCAAGCGCATGTATGTGTTACACCCCAAGCGCCAACAACAAACTTTCAACGATCAACAACACCCACAACGGGAAGCACAGACTCTGGCCAAGTTATCATTCGCCTATATCCAATAGGGCATGCCAAGATCCCCTAGTCAAGGATCATTCCATCCCTAGGCGATAGGCGCGACAATAATCCTGGTGCAACCTAACGTATCTGGACCATGGACTCAAGAAAAACCAACGCGCTAGGGGCGGAACTAAATGACAAGAAGACTATGCCTATGCCCTCAAGTAATTGATCAACAAGACACAAGATGACGTTATTCAATTAAAAATGTGCAAGCTATTACAAGTCTTCACCAATGAACAAAAACCATTATTGGTTGAGCAAGATGCCTAAGTGCTGAGGAGTGAACTATCATCAAATTACTATGGTCATAAAAGTTATCATAAGGTAAATTAAAACCAACGCTTAACAAATCAATAAGATGACTAACAATTACTTACTGACCATTTATATGTGAACTATTGATCTACTCTTCTCATAAAATAATCGACTTCACGGTCTAATTTTAACAAGTCTAATTTAATCAATATTAAAGCTATATGTATAATCGATGTCATAATAACATAGCTAGTCCAAATGCATTGCTAGCATGCAAATAACATTATTCACAAGTCTGATTAACTATAATGACCAATATAAATTAATCACTTAAAAAATGTTACGGGTCTAAATCAACAGCCTTAACAATATATAATACCATTGACAAAATTCACAAGATTAACAAAGTTAACTACGCTATCAAATACATTGTGGTCTCTGGATAATTCAATGGATAAATTATTCGTAATTAAAATGATATCGCTTGATCAATAACCACAATTATTGAGAAATAATATCACGGCGTAATAACATTTTTCCTTCCACAATATTTACCATGCTATCCATGATGAGACTATTAACAATAATTAAACACTTATTTAAAAACTATCATCAATATTCAAAATGCTAGCAATGAAATTTGAAATGATATTTGTTATCACACTAAGTTGCCTTGGGTCTTTAGCCTTTAGTTTCATCTTTCCTAAACCCTTAGATTTTAATTTTCTATTTGTCCCCTTTAAAAGTGTGTTTGTTTAGGTCCCCTTGATAAATAAAGTGTTAAGTCATGACTTATGTTTTGATCCTCACACAAATTTTTGACTTAGGACCGTTTTTTCGTGACTTATATTTTGATTCCCTTCATGACTTGACACTAGGATCGACTCACCCCACGATCATCTTGATTTGACATGCCATTTTCTTCACTCATGCCCTTGTAGCCTTGCCTTGCTGTCTCTTTTGTCCTTTTTTTACCGTCTGATCATTTTTTGACATGGAGCACTGCCAAATCATCAGGAGTTTTCGTAGTGCACTCCCTGTCCATCATAGTCTACCATGATTTCTGGTTATGATGTTGATGTCATCTCTTCCTTGTTTTCAGTGCCAGGGGTGGTTAAAATATGCTTTCAAGATTTCATATTTATGAGCTCTATAACGGTTTTGAATTTTGAAAAACTCAAATTACTATGCTACACAAACTACCAGTTTCAACCAATGGCCAGCAGTGCTACCAAATCTGATGTTGAGGTGGATTTGTAGGCCAAATTGATCGTGACTCTTTCCTGAGATTTTGTTGAGGCCTCAAACTGTCTTTATTCCACATGTATTTCTCATTCTTCCTCCTCTGCACATCATTTTCAATGAGAACTAGCGCTCGAAATTTTTGTAATTATTGTGCCTGCATAGCTGGGAGAGATCTTTCCTCACACCATCCTATCAATTTTTCCCTCCATTCAAGCATGCAAATCTCAAAAGACACACAATGTATCATGCAAATAAAAAATATTTTTACTTTTTTTTCCAAATAAAAAATAAGCATACAAATTAAAAAATAATTTTACATTTTTACTTTTTATTATTAAAAAATAATAAAAATAAGTAAAAATATTTTTATTTTTTTTTCCAAATAAGCATGCAAATAAAAAATAATTTTACTTTTTTTTCCAAAAGACACACAATGTATCATCCTCCCAAAAAATATGTTTTCACAACACGGTGTATCAACATGAAAAAAATATTTTTTTCACACGACACACGGTGTATCAGCCCAAAAAAATATTTTCTTTGCAAAACACATAATGTATCAAAACACATAATGTATCAGCAAAAACAAATATCAAGGCCGATACATTGGCCCAAAACAATATTCTCATCCCCTCACATGAGGGACAAGCAGTTGAGGTCACATAAAAACAAGAATAAACCATGGTGATTAAACAATGTTTTAGAGAGGAGTATGCACATGAAATTAATTACTATGAGTGGCATATAAGACAAGACATATGAGATGGATAGTAAAAAGATGAAAAGGGAAACTTTATTGCCCCTCACATATTATATTTGACCCCTCTTAACATATTGGCCTTGTAAATTATATTTTGTGACGATACATCAACCTTGTAAATTTGTGTCGATACATCGACCTCCTAAATTATTTTGTGTGTCGATACATCCACCCTAAAAAATATTTCTTCTTCAGTGTATCATAGTCAAAATTATTTTTTCTTCGATGTGATAGCTTAAAAAAATTGTTTTTATCGCGTATATTTAAAAAATTTATTGGTGCCCTTCTCATATCCTTATTGGCCTGAATTTTTTTTATAAGTCTCAATACCATGAGAGATAGATGAATGAAATGATACTTGGGGCACATTAATTGAGATTTATGAAGTGTGGAGGATGAAATCATTGGTGGGCGTACTTAAAACACATGGCATATTACCCCAAACATTGGCAAGGTCACAACACATAAGGAAAAAAACCTTATCTCCTCGTGTTTTTTTTCCATAACTTTTGACCCAAAATCCAGTTTTCATGCTTCTTATACCATTAGAAAGGTAACACCTAGGCATACAACCTCTCTGGTATAGGTTTCAATATATTCTCCACCATTAATTTTGTATTTTCAAATTTAAATAATTGCATATTGTCAACAACCCAAGAACCTAATAACATATCATTTCAATGAAGGCGTCTGTGAAATCATCGTCAAAGGGACCAAATATCAAACTTAGGGAAGTAGATTTGAACTCCTTATTAAGTTTTCAACTAAATTATTTATGTTAAATGCACCTTTAAAAAAAAAATGAAATTTGTATATTGAAAACTCATGTATTATGCGGTAAATGGTATCCAGGTATCGATACTAAAAGAGGATTATACATAGGAACTTGAAGACATAATGTATGAATGAGTGGACAATAGAAAGATGGATACTAGACGTTTAGATAAGGAAGACACACTAGTACATTGTAGTGACTCTGCAAATGTAATCTACAAAAATGGATGAGGTACCAGCACACGAGAAATAATAAAATAACAAGAATCAAACACAATTGACAGAGGATGAATTATATATTTAAAATTAGGCATGAAATCTCATAATAGGCAGGTCCCAAGCAAAGAGAAAAAGGAGACCCATAGTATGCAAGTTATTGATTACATTGTATAAGGAAAAGTAGGGACAAAATAGGGTGAAGTGTGAATGTATATGATGTAGGAAATAGTAAATTATGAATATTTCTTTTATTAGTATTTCCTCATCATTCCATAAAGGAACAAGACAAAATTTTGCAATAGAAAGTCAAGAGTCGGGGAGGCAGAAGGCCAATAGTTAGGGTGAATTTTAATAAATAGAGTCATTTTATTCATGAGGAGGGATTTTGGCTCTTGGAGCTTTCATGTACCATTGCTAGAAATTTAATGAGGAGAAGCCTTTTTGAGTAAGCTATTTTCTGGAGAACTTTGATTCTTGTGTTTTACCTATTGTGGACTATTCTTCTACTTTTGCTTAGCATTAGAGTTGTGTAAGAATGTATCTCACATTGTATATTATTCTTATGTGTGGCTACTACATTTTTTATTTTGTCCTTTAGAAAATGCTTGTCTAAATATTTGAGCATAGGATTTTAGGTGATTGTTTTAATCTTGGACTATCCTAGGTTTGCAGTCATTTACCTGTATTCTTGTCTTTATTCTAAGAGAACTTTTTCCAGGTTCATTGAGAGGAATAGGTGTGGTTTTGTGTTTACTTTCTAGTTAATATTAGTTTCTTCTGGATGCATGCATTTGCATCTTATATTATTTTCATTTCATTATTTAGCTTAGAAACCATTATTGGTGGATTGGGCCACAACCGGTAAACCTCAAAACTAGTAATGGTTGTCGAGCCAGAATCTCGATGGGTTTGCTATTCCAAACAGTGTGAGGTCTAATTGGGAATTCTCATTCGGGGTAACCCCTACTGTTGATCAAGGTCACGCAGAACCATCAATAGCTTGAATCCAAATCCAAGGAGATCTCTAGCCTCACAGAGTAATTTTATATTTACAATAATGAACTTATTGGCAATGTGGCATTCATTGAAGTGGTCACTTCAATGTGAAACACACTCATGAATTTGGCTTCTAAATACTTTGACAAGTTGACGGGGTGTAGTCATTTTTTAATACAATGGAGGAAAATGGTGAGTTATTTGAGTCAATGTTAAGTAATATTTTCCAATCATAATTTCATCTTGGATAATTTATAGTTTGTCAAAAGAAATTCACTCCTATCCCAAAAGGGGTGTCAACTTTTAGTAGTTTCAAAGTTGTAGAGTTTTTTGCTCACTTGGACTTTGAGGAGTCCAACATGTAGAATGTGAATAGATAAATCACAAGCATGGAAAGTTACTTTTCACTAGTATTATTTAATGAAAAACCTTTGGGGAATTAGTTCATTCTACAACACATATGTGTGGAGGGAAATGTGGACATGCTTAAAGAATTCCATGACAAAGTGCATCAAATAATTCAAGGAAAGAAAACAACGATGCAAGAAGGAAAAATTGATTACGACATTCACCTTTGTGAGCACCTTGTAGATTGCATCGAGAAAGTTCAAGGATTACTACAAAACATGATTCTCGATTTGGATATGAAGAGAGTTGATTTTTGAATTATTACTTGTTAACATTTATTTATATTGTAAGCTAATTCTACTTCTATATTAATATTGTACAAAAATTGTCACACACAGCGCTATATGTGGCCTATTAAGAAGGAAAACAGACCACATACAACACTAAAAATGTATCCATTGTTTTTCTATGCTAGTAGAACTATAACCAAGAAGGAAACAGAGGTTAAAGACCTTAGATACATCATAATAATATTCAGAAATCATAAAGACTTGCAACTAGAACTAGAGTGAAAACTAAGAAACAACATAATCAAAATTAAACAGATCCAAATGGGCATGGAGGGCTCAGAGTCAAAGGTCCCTTAATTATCTTTCTCTCTTCTCACTTTGGACTATCTTCAATAGTAATGGGGTTGCAATAGGTAGCTTGTGAACACATGGTTTCATTTTCATCTATTGAGTAGTCTTGATCACCCAACCACCACTCTGAAACTTTGATTCTCACCTCAAAAACAACCCTAGAAATTGCTTCAAATTTGGCTTCTATCAACATCATTATGGCCATAGTTTCTTTGTATTGTGCCCCTTTACCTTCTACAGTTTGGGCTATGAATGTCTTGGTGAAGCACTAAAATTTTGTTCCCCTGAACACTTTTGTATCTTTAGTTATAGAGAAACCAAAATCAAAGATCCATCATTGAAATTCCTCTTCAATCTACTCTTTTGAAACATGTCTTTGTCTCTGACAAACCATATTCTCCATATATAACATCTCTTTCTTAATTACTGAAGGGGTTTTCTCATGGTAAAGTTGTTTACTATGGTGAGCAACTCCTTTTTCCCTTGTTGGGTGTGAGGAGGCTCGTACAGGTCTAGGAAGGCGAGAGATAGTTTTTCTACTCCTCTTTGATTTTCCTTTGCTTGATTATGGATTGTCCTTGACTAGAGAGTCTACCATGGTCGGTAGAAAGTACCCTCCACAATCCCTTGAGCTAGAGGAGGATCCAACAATGAAACCCTGCACAATAGAAAAACCAAAATCCCATGCAAATAAACCCAATCAAGAGACTAAATCCATGCACAAGTAGACCATACCCAAACCAAGGTTGACTACCACAAGAGAAACATAGGAAAGAGAAGCACAAATAGCATGGGATAGCCAACCAAAGGGGGTCCTAGTCTTATGAACCCTAGGGAGACTACATAGCTCAGTTTGACACCCACATCAAACAAGTTTGTTATGCAACCTTGTATAAAAACCTCACTTCCACCCAACATCATGATCACCCACGCCATCATCAACTAAGAGCTATTACAAACTTGACCTCCCATGAAATCTTGAGAACTCGCCATGAATACCACCAGTAGCCTCTCATACCCATTCCACCACAACTCCTCAAAAAACATGAGCAGATATAATTATAATGTCGCCCAAGACCAATGTACCCCTCTCACCCAGTCAATATCACTGGTTACCTCATAACAGCCATGCATCACCCCATTTGGGAATATTACTTGTTAACATTAAGCTTGGAGAAAAAAATGTACTTTTTTCAAGGAGAAACAACTTCGAGAGACATTTTCACTCTTGAATAATTATGATAAAGGATTAAATGTTCCTTCAAAGAAATCATTATGTTTCAACTCAAAGATCATGTGGTTGGTTAACTTTTTAGATTTTGAAAAAACAAAGAAGTTTATTGTTAAATAGAAATTAGCATGTAGAAATAGGTATTATAGGTATTGTATATACCATCAACCTTATAACAAAGCTATGAGTCAATGTTAGCATTATTTTCAATAAATTTGTAGCTAATTATCCATGAATCTAAATGCTCTTACAACACACAATGCTCTTACAACACACAAGTGACTTCATTTGTTTTTTAATTAGTATATTTTAAAGAATGCTTTCAATGTTGATATTCTTGTTATAATTAAATTACTATTTTGGTTTTAAATTAAAATTAAATTATATTATTATTTTTGTTCTTAAGTAAAAAAGGGGAGGATTATGTTTATATTACTAGTGCAAATTTACAAAGTCTAATAATGCCACCAACTGTCCCACCTACTAAGAGGAAATCGAGACAGTTGGTTTGAAGTTGCCATCTGTCTTCAAACAAGCAAAAATTTGCCAGGCTATCGTCCTGCCCGAAGGAAACCAGGACGGACAGCCTGAATGCATTTAGTCCAGTGTCTAACAACCTCATTATAGACATATCTAATATCTACTGCTAGGAGAAAATGCAAATTAGAAACATTCATGTAACCTTTTGACCAGGCGAGTCGCCATCATCATCTTTCTTTCGCCATCCTGCTAGAATCGCGTAGGCTTACACACAGGTAGGACACTGTAGTCCTGGGGATGCTCTGGGGTGTGCTGCATACATCATATCTAGGCGGTGGCCGATTTGAACGGCTCTGAAGAGCTGGTCATCCACCATACTGCGAGTTTCAAAGAGGAGCTCGAGATAACTTGTATCGTGGTAGGGAGGTTGGTCCTCCCAATCCTCCTGAACAACCGAGAAGGGATTTGGCCCTTGAGCATGGGTTCCCTCCGTGTCTGCTATGGCTTTGCTAAGCCGGCCTGCTGGCTGATTATATTGTTGAGTTGTTGTCTCTGGGGGTGGTCTATGTGTTGGGTTTGTCGTTTCTTCTCCTCCGCTCGACACTTCTTCCTGAACGTAACAAGTGGTGAAGTACTCTGCCTGTTCTTCTGCCTTACACCTATGAGAGGTTCCAAAATCTGAAAGCTTAATCTCGTTTCCAAAAGTCGTGGGGGGATTCCAATCGGTGAAAATTAGGTGTTCCAGACAGTTATGGATGGATTCGTTCGGAGCCATCTCCTCCACATACGCCATGGGTGGCGTTTTGTGTCTCTCGTGCTCCCTGGTTGCCCTGGTTGCCCGCGCAGATGCAAGGGCCAACGCTCGCTCCAATGCCTTATGCCTCTTCCTACGAGAGTCATAGGCATACCACGCCGCGCCTCTGTGAGGTTCCCCGCGCGCTCTCGACATGTGGAGGAGTTGAGCTAAGGTTGGGGCATTGACAGAAAGATTGGCCCTGCTCCAGCACCCCGCAAATTGGATTTGCAAATACATCGTTTTGCCATTCAAACGACTGATAAGGGTGAGGCTGATTATGACCGTGGCAGCCATTAAACCTGAGTGCTGAATGCTCTGGAGTGTCATTCCCTTCGCTTGCTTGAGGGGGCTCATCCACTGGACATGGCTGCGCAGGCGCCCTCCCAACTTTAATGGTGAGAGGATGAGAGGCGGTGGCCATTATTTATGGCATTGCCCGTCACATTGCCACTTGGCCTGCGTGTTCGACATGGCACCCCATCCGAGGTAAATTACATTATTATTTACAATGAACTTACAATGCTATTTTGTATTTGTTTTATTTTCACTTTATATATTTATTTTTTTATTTTTGCATTTAAATTTAAATTCATAAAATTTAATGAAATGTTGCAAATTGGAGGCCCGACAATAAAGAGTGGAGTTAGTCTTTTAAAGTTTTATCTAAAGGAATTAATGTGCATTAACAAATGTCAAACTACTACATCATTTAGAAAATATTAAGAAAATCAATAAAAAATTTAAAAAGAAAAAACAGTAATAAAAAAATTTTAAATAAAAAATATTAAAAAAATCAATAAAAATATTTAAGAAAAAAAAAGAAATAAAAAATTCTTAAATTTAATGTTGTGCATATAAGAAATCTGTATTTTTAAAATAAGGTTATATCCAGATTTCCCATCTCTCAAATATATTTTTTTAATTTTACATTATTTTTTTCTTTTTTAAATAAAATTCTTAAATTTAATGTTGTGCATATGAGAAATCTGTATTTTTAAAATAAAATTATATTCCAATTCCTCATCTCTCAAATATATTTTTTAATTTTACATTATTTTTTTCTTTTTAAATAAAATTATATTCAATTTTTAGAAAATATATTTTTTGAATTTTACATTGGTCTCTTTCCGAAAATAATGATGATAATGTTTGGACTTGATGAACAAATAAACCCAATGAAACAGACACTGGACGAGTTTCATTCGGTATCTTCAACAAAGATTTAAAAATAAAATATTTTATAAACTTTTGATGTAATATAAAGTTCAAATTTCAATCTTGCGAGAATCTGAAAAAGCAAAAATCTACCCCCACATCCCTGTAAGCAATTAGTCAAAAGTACCACAACTATGTGGTGTCCATGATGGTTCATCTGCTCATCCTCCTGCTGTTCATTTAGCGCATAAGTTTTTAATGTTAAATTTTTTTATTGGAGGAATTAAAGATTAAATCACTTTTTTGAGTTTAGTTTATATACAATTTTCAACATTAAAATTTATTTACATATTTACAAATATAATTTAAACAACAAAAAATTAAAATTTCATTCAAATTTATATCATCATATTTCTAAAAAACAAAAAAATCATCAATTTGTAGAATATATATATAATATATAATATATATATTATATATATTATATATATATATATATAATGTCATGGTCCCGCGTGTTAAAAAAGAATGTCAACAGATCGTTCGGGTGCATTACTGTTGTTAGCCGCCTGCACGCGGCCAAAGGTAGGAATGTAGGGAGTTGCACATACGAATAAATATTGATTTAGCACAAGTTTTTAATGTTAAATTCCGTATCGGAGGAATCAAAGACTAAATCACTCTCTCGAGTCTCGCCCACACTGCGCCAGTTTTTACGAAAGGTTCGGATTAGGGTAATCGTTGTTAACCCTGTACTAAATATAGTTTATTTTTTATTTTTTAAATTACTTTGTCGAGAGTTCGTTGGATTGTTGAAACTATATATTATAAAATTTCATTATTAAAATTATAATTTTTCATGTGGGGATGTCCTACCTATTACATGGAGGGATATATAAAGTCCTATTTGATTTGGTGTATTGGCATATTTATTTTACAATTATAAATGTTTGTGTAATTATACTAATAAATGTCTGAGATTTAATTTTCATAATTTTCTAGTACCTATAAATGCATTTGTTTACTTATTTATTTTTTTACATTTATTTTTTTGGGATTAAGAAATTACCAAGTTAAGTTTTCAATTGCCACAAAGTATACTTATATAAATACCATCAAGATTACTTAATTTTTAATTCTACTTTTTACTATTACTTTTTTATTTTTTCTTATACCTGACTAACTTGTGGTTACATTTCATGATGACACTGAGTGAAGGATATGAAGGATTTCACTCATATAAAATGCAAAGCGTCATAAAATGCAATGGCATGAGGAATACATTAATAATATATTGTTATTAAACCCTCTAGTGTTCAGGGTACTCGAAGAGCTTCACAGGATAAGTGTCCATCGTTCTGGGCAATGGAGTCGAACGATACTGGGCGTGAATTTTTTCAAATTAGTTGTAGTACTTCCAATCACTTGGCCTACTAACTGAATGGCTAGTTACTATACGTCCCTTCTCTTTAGTTTTGCTACTGTTGTACGGGTTGGGGCAACTTCGGCTTAACATAAGTTTTCTTTTCAACTTAGCTCCTTTTGATTTCTAGCTCATTTTCTTTTTAGACCATCGATTGTTCCCTCCCTATCTTTTTGCTTCACTGTTCCCGAGTGGGAGGGATAGACCTCTCTTTTCTGGATTTGCTTCTTGGTGGGTTGGTCTCTTGGGTTGCAGCATCCTTCTTTGGACTGAGAGAGGCCCTACTATCTTCTCTGATCCCGAGGGGCACACCCCATTAGGCGTTGGATTTAAACTTAAAGGTTCAGTCTCGGGAGTTCTATTTTAGTTTCATCCGTTTGGACTGAAGGCTTGTCAGTATCTGTAGTGACAGTTTATGTAAAGTGTATGGTGGACCCAATGGACGTTTTCTTTAATATTTTAGACGGTAAGATCAAGATCCTTATGAATCCAGATGATGAGGAAAACTGGAGGCGTATGGGACTTTTTGACAAAGTGGACGAACTGCAGAAAGCTCCCTTCGTATTAGTTCCCTCATTAAACTTTCCTTCTCACTTTTTTTATGTCACTTGTACGCCTTCTAGTAGGACTAGGCCTTTTACTCCTGCTATTGAGTTTGATCTACCTCCCTTAGAAGATTTCAAGGTAAAGCCTTCCTTTACTGTTAATCCTGGACCCTCAGACTCTGCTTCTACTCCTCAGGGATTTAGGGTTATGGAAGCCAAGGGACACTCCATCTCATTTCGTCGTAAGGAGTGGAAAGCCAACAAGAAGGCTAAACATCTGGTTTTAGGAAGTGATGTGGGGTTATAGGACACTTGTAGAATGGATTTATGTTCTTTAGTAGGCCGTGTTTCTTACAAATCCTTGAGTAAAGGCTCGCTTGAAGACTGGATAAAACATCAGTGGGTGTCGATCTTGGGTTACTTCCCTGAGCTTACTTACTTGACCAAAGGATGGTTGGGTATTATGTGCAACACTCTAGAGGACGCTACTCTCCTTATGAGCTCGCTTTGGGTGTTCGGGGAAAGCAACCTTATGTTAAAATGCTGGAGAATAGCCTTCAATCCAGATTCAGATTACTTATAGCTCAGACACCTATGGGTGCTTCTTTCGGGCCTCTCGTTGTTTTTGTGGAATGAAGTGGCCTTAAAGGCTATTGGAGATACACTGGGGCATTTTATTGCACTTGATACCAAGTTACTTAACTCCTCGCAGCGGAAGATGGGGAGGGTTCTTGTGGAAATTTACATCTACCATGTTCTGTCAGAAACCATAGAGATAGAGTGGAGAGGGCGAAGAATCACACAGTCTTTGGATTACCTTGGAGTGCCCTTTAGATGTAATCACTGTCGCCTTACAGGTCACCTTCGAAGGGACTGTAAGGGGAGATTTCTGAAGGACTTTACTGAAGAGTCTGAACTTATGAAGAGTCCCCCAACTTATATAGAAGATGATCCTTCTTTGATATTCATGAATGAGTCCTCCATAGTATCTTCAGGGACACAGCTTGAGCCCGAAGGAAGCCTTTCTGGTAAGCTATAAACATTGAGCCCTCTTTTATTTATGTCTTTGTCCTGTGAGGAAAAGTTGGTTATCAACTCCTCGGGTTGGCTCTTAAGAAACACTCTGTCGAAACCTCCTCTTCCAGATTCGGGTCTCCCCTCTATCAAACCCTCACATTCACAACCTATCCTATCTTCAACTATTAAATCCTCTATTGACTCCCTTCTATCTCCTCTATCTGACCCGACTGTCCCAGATTTATCTTTGAAGCCATCCCTCCCTCTTTCTTAGAGTACTGGCCTCCCTAACTCCCCTAACCCAAAGCTTTCGAGGTATCCCCCTCTCCCACACTCACAACTCTTTCCGGCATCAGCATTACAGCCTTCTTCTTCGAGATCTTTGAGGTCTTCCCCCCAAAACCGGTTGGAGAATGTTTCACCTTCCTTAAAACATGATGAGAGGTCACAGTTGGTTGGGCCTGCGCAAACTTTCTCCCCTTCATCTGGTCTGATACCTTCCTCTCCTAATCGTGTTGTCCCTTCTAACCAGTTTTCGGTTCCCTCCTTGGAAGCTGGGGGAATTTCCAACTTGATTTTGCCAGGATCCAGAGAGACAGAGGAGAGTGATGCCAATCTCTCTGTTGTTCTGGACTCCCTCCTTCCTTGTTTAACTGAGCTCCGTAACCCTGAGTAACTTCCCATTTATCGGGGTAAGAAAGCAATGGAAGATTTAGTGGAAATTGGTTCGTCATCCTCTGACTCTGAGAAAGGAAGTAAGGCTTTTACTTGGTCTCGTGGGTTAGCCACTGAACTCTCACCTATTAAAACGAGAAGTGCCCATAAGAAATAGGTGAGTTCTAGTGCGATCGAAGCTGTCAGTATTTCTTCTTCCCTGGATACTGGGGCCCTAAGAGCGTTGAAGGCCCTGGCCAGGACAAAGTAATTTTATTACTCTCTTTGAATATAAGATGGATTAGAGGCTCCCTCAACGTGGCCTCAGTTCGTAGACTACTAGATCGTACTATACCAAACATAGTTTTCCTTCGAGAGACTCTTACAGATGAAAAGAAAGCGAGATATTTTGTGTTTAAACTTCGTCCTTCTTGGGTTGCATCTGTAGTCAACTCGTTAGGCACTTCGGGAGGGTTACTGGTCGCTTGGGATCCAGAGGCCTTTGATCTGACTCCCTTTTTGAATGTTGGAGGTATTCTGCTAATAGGAAGCCGCATCCATTCAAAGAAGGAGTTAGCACTCCTTAATATCTATGGGCCTCGCAAAGATCGGAAAATTTTCTGGAATTCTGTTGCAAACAATGACATTCTCTCTACCCCAAACTTAATTGTAGCTGGAGAATTGAACTTCATCCTGTCCTCGGATGAAAATTGGGGGGGGTTCCTTCGTTCCAGGTTCAAATGAGTTTTATTTCAGAGACTTATTATCCTCCATGAAGCTGGTGGATCTCAAACCGACTAAGTTGGTCCCTACCTGGCGTAATGGCCATGCCGGTCTATTGGTTGTTGCTCAAAGGCTGGATAGAGTTTTAGTTTCTGAAGGCTACTTATCCTCTTTAGGCCTGTCTAGAACTTGGGTGGAATACCCTTTCATTTTTTACCATGCTCCTATATTTTTACAGTTGGAGAAGACGCCCCTTTACACATCGTTTCCCTTTAAGTTCAACTCATAATGGTTGTAGAGTACCGATTATATCAATCGGGTGCACACTTTATGGAAAGACCCCCGTTTTTCAGTGGAGGGTAACCAACAACACCATATCGTTTGGAAGCTAAAAGAACTCAATCTCCTAACTAAATGTTGGATCAAAGAGGTAAAGGTTCGAGAAAAATTACAAATGGACAATTGGGAATCGGATATAGAGCAGCTGATTTTAAAATCTGTTAGTGGTCCCTTATCACTGGAGGATGAAAGATCTCTCATTGAGATGGAAACAAACATAAACAAATTTCTAAGTGAAGAGGAGGAGGTTTGGAGAATCCAGAGCAGGATAACCTGGATTAACAGTGGTGATGCTAACACTAAGTTTTATCACAACATGGCTAGCCATAATAGAAACCAAAAGCATGTGTGGGAACTTGTCTCGGTTAATGGAGAAATTATTAGTGGGCAACATGCGATCAAAGAGGAGGCGGTTCGTTATTTTAAAATTTTTTACAAAGCAAAAGAGAATTCAAATGTTTTGGAGCTTGTTAGACTGTCCAGCCTGTACCCCAAGATGGTGAATGAGGACGAAGCAGAGCTACTTTTTAATCCTATTACTTTGAAGGAATTAAAATATACTCTAGAAAATTTAAAAAAATAAAGAAGCCCCGGGCCTGATGGCTGGACAACAGAGTTCTTCATCTTTTTCTTTGGTCTTATGGGCGAGGATCTCCTCGAAATGGTGGAAGACTCGAGGAAAAAAGGTCAACTCTGTGGAGGTCTTAACTCAACTTTTCTAGCCCTTATTCCTAAGGTAAGTAAGTCAGGATCCTTTGAGGACTTTAGACCAATTTCCTTATGCAATCTCAATTATAAATTAATCTCAAAGATCCTTGCAAACCGAATAAAGATGATTCTATCAAAGTGTATTTCTTTTGAACAACTGGGGTTTCTCAAGGGGAGAAGGATTCAAGATGCCATCGGCTCGGCCCATGAAACTCTCCAAAGCATAAAAAAAAGAAAATCAAATCACTGATCTTGAAATTAGATCTTACAAAATCTTATGACAGTGTTGATTGGGAGTTCCTAAGGGTGATTTTATTCACGGTAGGCTTCAGGGTAAAGCTTATAGATTGGATAATGTGTTGTGTTTCTAGTGCCAGCTTTGCTGTTTTAATCAATGGAGAGGTGACAGACTACTTTAAAAACTGGAGGGGACTTCGTCAGGGGTGCCCACTATCCCCGTATCTGTTCTTATTGATTATGGAAGGGATTAGCCTACTGTTGTCCAGAGGCAACATTGATCATAGCATTTTCGGGATTAAGGTAACAAATCTTTTGAAAATTATTCATCTAATGTTTTTTGATGATGTTCTGGTTATGTCCAAGGCAGACCCATTGGAGTGGAGACATATTATTGACATTCTACAAACTTTTTGTGGAGTCTCGGGCATTTGCATAAATTCCTCCAAAACAACAGTAAATTATTGGGGACTTGAAGACCAAGAGCTAACTCAACTGAAAACTATTTTACCCTTTACCTTTTCTGATTTAAACTCGGGCTTCAAGTATTTAGGCTACCATCTCAAGCCTGAAGCCTCAAAAGAGAAAGATTGGGCATGGTTGGTGGCAAAGATAGAAAAGAAGATAGGCCTGTGGTGCATTCAATGGCTATCAATCGGAGGCAGATTTATCTTGGTAAAATCCGTGTTGGAGAGCTAGTTTGTCTACTGGATGTCAATGGAGTTGATTCCAAAAACGGTATTAAATCAGATCAGGCAATCCATGTTCGAATTCCTGTGGAGTGGTCAGAAGGAAAAGCATTGTATCCATCTCTGTAGATGGGATCTCCTGGAAATATCCAAATGTTGTGGGGGTTGGGGGCTCAAGAACCTCACAACCTTCAACACTGCCTTATTGGCAAATTCTTTCTGGAGGGCCCTCATGGAGGACAACATTTGGCATAAAATTCTAGTGGACAAATACCTGGGGAAGTTATCGGTGGTAGAATGGCTTCACAAAAAATCCCACAATCAACAGAAAGTGTCAAATTTCTGGAGCGGGATGACAAAGAGCATTCATGTTATTTTACATGGGCTTCGGTGGATCCTGGTCTCGGGGAATTCGATGTTATTAGGCAGGGACTACATAGCTAGTCTAGAGAATAGCTCGATTCTATCTAATGAGCTGTGATTACACCTGTTCGAAAAGAACATTGAAGTTCTGAGCCAGGCCAAGGACCCTGGTTTTGGCTCCCCCATCCTCGACCTATGGCGTACAAGCGATTCATTGGGACTGACTGAGCATAAGGCAACATAATGGAACATTTTCATTAATGCATTACAGAGCGTAGGAATTATGCTTAAACCAGGGGAGGATTCTTTGGTTTGGGCTGGGGGGAATGGATCTAACGTTATCTCTACACAGAACCTTTATCAAGCAATGATCAGCCCTTTAAACTTCCAGTCCGAACATTCCTGGATACAAAACCTGTGGAAATGGCTTGTGCAACTCAAAATAAAATTATTTGTTTGGCTGGCAGCTTATGACAAAATCTTAACTTGGGATGCGCTTCAAAGGAAAGGGTGGATAGGCTTGGGAGTTTGTAGGTTATGCAACAACAACTTAGAACAGGTAAGCCACCTTATTATAAACTGCCCTTTCACAAAGGCGATGTGGAACCGTCTGTACTCCTTCTATAATTTAAAATTTCAGTGGGAGGGCACTACGGTTTTCGACTGTTTTAACAAGTGGTCATTGAAACAAGTTGCTCCCGTGAGCCTGGCAGCCATTGTGTGCTGGAACATATGGATGGAGAGGAATAAGGTAATTTTTGAGGATCACACTCCTTCTCAACTCTCGGTGGTGAATAGAATTACAGTCTCCTTTACCTAGTAGTCTGGAATTATGAAAATTATCCCAAGAAGAGTCTGCGATTTTATCCTTACTGAAGACGTGACTCTGGTGTGTTTCGATGGAGCGGCTCTCTCTTCCGGGGAGTGTTGTGGAGTAGGTGGAATTTTCAAGACTAACGCTTTGAGGGTTACCAAATAGTATATGAATTGTGGAGTGGGAACCAACACAAAGGCTGAGCTCATGGGATTGTGGGCATCACTTTCCTTGTCTGCTCATTGGGCAATTAAAAAAATTCAAATTTTGGGGGATTCGAAAGTAATTATCGACTGGATAAATCAAAAGGGAAATCTCCAAGCGGTGAATATTGAAGGCTGGAAATTAAAAACGAAGGATCTGGTAAGTTTGAAGAAATTAGTTTCCAGCACATTTTCAGGGAGCACAATAAAGAGGCAGATCAGCTGTCCAAACAAGAATTGAAGGAGCCCAAGGGTAGACTGACAGTCTATCATTTGGAAAATGCGTAAGAAAGCAACAAAACCCATCTTAATATCTTCGAGAATTAAGCTTGTTGGGGTTGCTATGTATGTTTTATGATGTTAATGCTAAAAGAATCTTACACAAGGTAGGGTAATTAGCAAGTAAATTTCAGTGGAGGGAGTTTATCTCCAGGTCAATGCAGTGCCCTTGCCTTCTCGGTTGTAAGCACTGTCCATTGTTCATGGGATTGATCCTTCTCTGTATCTCGCAATATCAATATAGACTTGTAAAAAAAAATTATACCTAATATAATTTTGAGAGATTTTTCTATTGGAAAAAAGGTGATATGAAATGCCTTATCTACTCCAACCGTGGGCATTCAAATCCTTTTTAATTTCAATGGTTAATAATCACCACATTACCTACTTTAGCCATGGGCATTCAAATCCTTTTTAATTTCAAATTCTACAATGGTTAATATTCCTATTACAGTTACAGTTAAGAATTTTGTCTTGGAAGCTCTCCATGGGACTTTCGTTTTGCTCAAACCAGATGTCAGCAAGGGTTCAAATCCTCCATCCCTACCTGATATATCTTCATGGTGCGTACATCCTTAATCATTGTAACATTATGCTTCATCTCCTTTAATAACATTGTATTTATTTCTCATAGATATCTTTTTTGTAGGGTTAAGGGAGCAACTGCCACCATGTAACCAACAATTGGTTGTTTTAAGAAATGTTATTACCATGATCTCTCCACTGCGTCTTAATCCATGGGTGTTAGGCATAGTACGGATATAGTCGAATCCACCAACGATACTATCGAATGCACAAGGAGTAGAATCTATAGTGCACTAATTAAAATGTATCCCAGAATGACAAGTAAAGTGGGAGATGTGATGATGAAGGAAGTGGAAGATCAGATTCAAAATCTGAAGGTGACAAATGCTTCAGATTGGAAGTGGTCGATTCCATTCAAAATCTAAAGGATATAAATCATTCAATCTGTTGTCAGACTAGAAGACTGGATTTCAGTTTAGCAAGATAATTGTAATGAGTTACATATTTAATTATAAGGTTCTTGGGTTTGTAAGGTTGCTGGAATTAAAGTTATGTGGTCTTTTAGGGTTTCAAAGTTATTAATTTCTAAACTTTATTTTATTATTATTATTGTCCATGAGTGATGATACTTATGTGATTTTGGTTTCTGCACTTTACTTTTCCTCTTACTATCTCCTTGGTTAAGGATTCCATCCATATGAGATAGTATGAATTATGTGGAAGTGAAAGGCTTTAGATTTTAAAAAAAAAATTAACATTTTTAATCACTTTAATAGCCTATAGTATATTTGTTACTATATTTTGTTTTGGATCTAGATTAAATTTATATTTAGTATTTTTTTTTTAATATTAATAATGATTTATGTTAATAATATGGTTGTTTTTGCATTTTACAATTTTTTATTTTCATAATTTAATATTAAAATTTAGAAATCATCAATAATTTATGGAAGAAGGTAAAAAAAAATTCAATTTCATATATAATTAATAATATTATATATATACCCCGGATGGGGTGTTAGTGCGGGGCATGTGGCGGAGGGAAAGGGAAGGCATTAGCCACCATGGCACTGAGCCACGTGACGGGCCCGTGCCACAGCTCGTCACCCTCCCATCAGTTTAAATTATCATTAAGGTGATTAGAGAGCGCATTTATGCACTCCTCTCCATATTTGCATCGTCGTTTGGTTTACGAAGCTATGGTATTGTCCCGTCCCCGTTCGTAGGCTGAAGGACCCTCCCCTGTGTAGCCATGGAGGCCAAGACTCTTTCAGGATAGCTCTCTCCGGTTCCATGCAACCTCTGCTCGTCACCAGGTCACACACCTTTGTGTCGTGTATCTGCTCTCGCGGGCCAATAAACACCTCTTCCTTATGATGCGTCCCAGGGGAAGGCCGAGGAGGGGATCTCCCTGGAAGCCTCGTCGGCCCCCGGTCTCTCCCCCCGGCTCACCTTCTGAGGACTCCTCCACCCCGGCCCAGTCAACGCATCTCTTGGCCCCCCTTCAGGAACCGACGAACTTGTAATTGGGAGGCTTAGCGTTAATACCCAGACTGGTGAGCTCCCTCCTGTACCCCACGAAGGCTTTCACTGCCCCCACACCGACCCCCGACCTTCCGAGAAGCTCGCGCGGTGAGCCTCCTCCGCACAGCAGGCGTGAGGATGATGACTCTTTTACCAGTGAGCAGTTTAAAAACAGCCTTGACATTCTCTATGGCCTAGTTTTTGAGCTTCGCCAGGGAGTGGCGGATCTCCAGTTCAGATTGCAAGCAACTGATGAGCGGGTGGAGGTTTTTCTTTAGATGCTCGCCTCCATGCGAGCATCTTTCTCCTCCAACGCGGCAAAAGCGACCCCCCCGTTGGATCCCAGGGCCGCTCCAGGTGGTGGGCATGACAGGCCACATTGCTCTTCAGAGACAAAACGAGTACAGGGCGTGCAAGAACACGGTGCAACAGAGAAAGATTTGGCAGGGGTCCAGGGGCAACGTGAAACTACAAAGGCTGAAGGAACCATAGCCGAAATGCAGGTGGACCGACAATGGGCAGATGAGGTGACTTATATCGAGGAGGAGCCCTGGACAGCGGACCTCCAGGCCACGTGGCCGGACTATCCACCAGGTGTCTGAGTCTGTAGTGTTTTAGTCTGTCTATGTCTTTAGTACTTTTAGTTGATGAACAATCTTCTCAGGACTTCTTTTTATTAGCTTATCTTATTACCGTTTGTTGAACTCTATTGCTGGCTGGACTGGTTTCCCCTCTGTTGGGGCAGTCCAACTATTACAGCATGACCATCATTACATCTTGTAACTTTGCCTCAGTTTTGGAAAGATCCTAATATATTATACTTCTTACTTACAAAAAAAAATAATATTATGTATATAAAGAGACTAAATTATAAAGAAAATATAGAAGTAAATTTATATAGACTAAATAACAAATAAAATATAGGTAAAAAAATTTCAATTTCATATATAATTAATAAAACTATATATATATAAATAAACTAAATTATAAATAAAATATAGAAGTGAATTTATATATAGACTAAATAACAAATAAATTACATAAGTGAAGTAAATATAATTTCTATGAAAATAGATGCAAGCTTAAATGATATCATAGTTTATTTCTATATTTGTATTCAAACAATTCAAAGCACCAAAAGTATACAAGAATTCCCTCATATGAATACATGGTAAGTAAATAGATGGTGATAAATATAATAGGCATGCTACCACACTAGAGCTTAAGCCACTTGTGAGAGGCATAAATAGGTAGTTTATCCTAGTGAAAACCATTATGAAATACAAAGACACATGCATAAGTGTTATTTTCAAGAGGAGGAAAAGGCTCTTCAAAATTCTAAATGGTAGAAAAGGCTCTTCAAAATTCTAAATGGTGCTAGGAAATATTGAAATCTTGCCAGCTGTAACTCTAGAGATGACCCTCAACCATGAGAAGCCATGAACTAAACATAATTCTTTATCAATTTGTATTACTTTTTTAGACTTGTCTAAATTAGCAAGTTACATATATCTTTCTATATTCCGTTGCTATTTTCCACATGTTGATTTATTCGATCGTCAAATAGCTTCTCCAAATTCACTCATCACCCATTGACTCTCCCCAACCCTTGCTTTTAGAAACTCTCAAATGTTTCCCATGCACAAAAACTTATTAAAAAAAACAATAGTTACATATGAAATCGGTGTCAGGCGAAGTGAACATTACTTAAATTTGCCATCAACTTGGTAATAACTATCTTTCTTTCTTTCAATCTACCTTTTCATCTTCCTAAAGAAAGGAGAGAAAAGGAAAAACCCTTACGCATCCATTGTTAATGTTGCACATGCAAACTCGTAAACACTAAAGGTTCTTGAATCTAGGCAAGGTAAAAGAAGTTTTATTTTGTTAAATTGTTTTTGTCATTGAATTAACTTCAACCGTTTAATGCCTCTACATGAATAATCATTTGTTTCAATGTTATTGTGTGCAAGAAACAAAATGGAAAGTAAGAACAGGAATATCATCCCAAACCCAAATTATGGTTGAGCGACACTTTATCCTTACTATATTTATGTAGAAAATCTTCTTACCAGTGACTAAAATCCAAAAGGAAAAACAAACCTTCAATTATGTAGATGGTAAAATCCAAACTAATCATGAGGTTAAAACCTCTTATCTACAAAAGCAAGTAGCAAGGCTAGAACATTTTCCATGCTCCAACATCATTAAATGTCTCATCATGCAATCATATATTAACCAAATATTCGATAAAGTTTGTGAGAGGAGATGTGGTGGGCATGTTTGATCCTAATGTAATTCGATGGATATACAAGTTTCCATGTCCTCAAGGTCAAGTGGTTGAGGTATCTCATTCAATGGATATACACGTTTCCATCTCCTCAAGTTCAGGTATCTCAGTTATGGGTTGTATAAGGTATCAGTTTTATTATAATAATCAAAAACAAAAATATTGTAAAGAATAACAGTGAAATAACACAATAGATGAAATTATAGCATTGGAATAATATCTTTATTGATAGGAAACAATGTTCTCTTTCTTTTTCGAGGGGGAAACCTCCACTAGAGAAACGCTCTATTACAATAATTCTCAAGACAAAAACTCCTCATACCCTTGATTCCTATTTCTACTAAATCTATCTACCAAAATAACAATCTGGAGGAAGTAATCTTCTAGAAGCAGAATCTTCTATTAGGTCTTCTTACATTTGACTTACTCTTCCTTATTACTAGGCCTTATTAATATTGGCTTTTATTACATGAAAAATATATTATTCTACCTACGTGAGGGGTTAGGGAGGTTAGATCCCTAAGATGCCCTCCCCCTTAAAAACAGTCTTGTCCTCAAGGCTTGAGATGAGGAAATTGTTGCAGAATGGTAGTTGACTCCCAGGTGGCATCTGCTGGAGTTGTATCTTTCCACTATACTAACACTTCCTTGATGATGTGTTGACGGATACGACATTCACACTGGTCCAAGACCGTTTTTCACTGCAACCAGATGGAGTCTTTCTTCATCCAACTTGGGAAGACTGGTTTGAGTTTGGCACTAGGGATGATTTTAAGGATGGAAATTTATATTAAAATGTAGAAGCATGGGCTAATCCCAGTAGTCCTTAATATGCAAAATGTAAAATGTTTAGCAATAGTTTTGTAAAAATATTCAAACTTCTAAAGATTTTATATAGTTTCTATAAAATTTTGGCGATTATTAAGGTAAAATAATTTTATTCTATGGAATTTAGGAGAATCGTTTTTAGAAAAAATGGAAATTAGCGAATCATTTTTTGGGAAAACCATGGAAAATTAGCCCATTTGAGAAATTCAGCCCCTAAAATCATCTATGTTTGGAACTTAGTTCCAATCACCTTCTTTAAGTAGGAGACATGAAAAAATAGATGGAGCTTAGAATGATTGGGCAAAGCTAACTGATAGGCTACCTATCCCACGCGCTTGAGCACTGTATAAGGACCATAAAATTTGGGCGTTAGTTTCTAACAATGGTTGGCCTTGAGTGAAGTCTGCTTATAAGGTTGTAGTCGAAGAAACACCTGGTCTCCTTCATCAAATTGACGTTCTGAGCAACCTTGATCTACTTGTTGCTTCATGCGATTTTGATCCACGACCAAATTCGCTTTGAGGGTATGGAGAATAGCCTCTCGAACTATATGAGTTTGGTCAACCGCCTAGACCTTCAAGACCCCTGATATGTATGAGAAAATTGAAGGTGTATTTTGTCCATATACTACTTCAAAAGGAGTCATGCGAGTAGTTATATGGTAGGAAGTGTTGTACCGCCATTCATTTAGTGGTAACCATTGAGCCCATTGATTTTTCCTTTCAGATGCAAAACACCTCAAATATGTTTCCAAACACTTGTTGACAACTTCAGTTTAACCATGAGTCTAGGAATGATAGGTGGTGTTGAGATGCAATTGGGTGCCCTGTATACTAAATAGTTCTTGCCAAAAATTGATGGTGAAAGTGGGATCTCTATCAGAAACAATAGAATGAGGCATGCCATGAAGCTTGAAGACATGATCCATGAAAAGTTGAATCACAATGGAGGCGGTAAATGGGTGTTGAAGAGCACAAAAATGAGCATACTTGGAAAGACGATCAACTACCACCATGATGACTGACTTATTTCCCAATTTACGTAAACCAACAATGAAATCCATAGACATATCCCTCCAAATAGCAGGTAGAATCGGAAGTGGTTTTAATGTATCAGGAGCTTTGATTGTTTCTCCCTTGTTGTGTTGACAAACATCACATTCCACCACAAAAGTGTGAACATTCTGTTTCATACCATCCTAGAAAAAAGAACGTTTGACCCTGTCATAGGTTTTGGTAAACCCTGAGTGCCCAGCTGTGGGTGTAGCATGAAGCTCAGAAAGCATTGTGGATTTAAGTTGTGACTGTATACTTAAATACATACGGACTTTGTAGCGAAGCTCATAATTGTGCCAAGAGTACCCTAGGAAAACTGGAGAATTGGCTTGCAATTGTTGTATCAGATGCAAATTTTTGGGATCTTGCAGCCATTCCTAGAGAACAACTTGGAGCCAATCTAGTACAATGAAGGAGAGGGGAAAAAGGGACCCTTCATCTTCATATTTCCTTGAAAGAGCATCAACAACCACATTATCTTTGTCTTTCTTGTAAATGATCTCATAATCATATGCAAATAGCTTAGTCACCCATTTTTGTTTCTCCAAAAAATACTTGAGGCTCCAATGATATGTTTTAATTTGGAAGCATTGCCCCAATAGATAAGGGTGCTAGAGATCCACTGCATTCATAATAGACAACATTTCATTTTCATAGATTGATTTGCCCAAATGTTGCTTGCTGGTAAAGGCCAAAGGTCACCCATGTTGCATAAGGATTGCTCCAATTCCTCTCCCAGAAGCATCGCATTTTGGGACAAAGGTATTTGTGAAGTTAGGAAGGGCTAGGACAGGAGTGGTGCACATAGACCCCTTCAAGGCTTGAAAGGCCTGATCAACTTTTGGAGTCCATGTGAAAGAATTCTTTTTAAGGAGAGTAGTGAGAGGCACCGCAATATTTCCATAATTCTTAACAAACTTGCGATAATATATGGTTAAACCCAGAAAACCATGCAATATTTTGAGAGTCTTGGAGCGAGGCCAATCCTGCATAGATTCAATATTCTTAGGATCCACTTTGACACCCGCCTTGCCAACACTATGACCCAAGTACTCGACTTCCAAGGCTCCAAAAGCATATTTAGATTGTTTGAGGAAAAGTTGGTGGTAAGAGAGTAAATAAAGAACTCAATCCACATGAGTAAGATGGGTTGTCCAAGTTTTACTATAGATAAGAATATCATCAAAGAAAACTAAGACAAAATGATAGAAAAAAGGACGGAAGACATGATTCATGAGGCTTTGGAAAGTGGAGGGAGTGTTACACAAGCCAAAGGGCATGACCATAAACTCATAGTGGCCCTTGGGAGTTCAAAATGCAATCTTAGGAATGTCTGCCTCTTTCATACGTATCTAGTGGTAGCCAGAACAAAAATTAAGTTTATTAAAGGACTAGGCACCACTTAATTCATCCAAGAGATCATCAATGACATGAATGAGAAAGTTTTATTTGATGGTAAGTTTGTTGAGGGAAAAAAATCCAGGACATGTGCGCCAAGAGCCTTCTTTCTTAAGTACCATTACCACAAGAGAAAAATAGGGGCTAGAAACAACACGGATAATGCCTGCGGCAATCAAGTCTTGACCATTTTTTTCAATTTCATTTTTCTGGGAAAATGGATGAAAATAGGGATGAACATTGGGAGGAAGGTTGTCAAGGACGAGGGGATTGGAATGATCATGAACACCACGGGAAGGAGAAATTCCCTGGGGAGTGGAAAAAACAACTTGATGTTTGGAGAGGATGGATTGGAGGTCAGGAGGCACAGAGGGTGTCTCAGTGGTGTGAATGGAATGGAGTTGTGCAATAATGTCATAATTACCTTTTTTGAGGAGATTTTCCATGCGATGTGAACTGATCATATCAGAGGAACTTGTTGTGATTCCTTGGAACTTATATTGTTGCCCCTCCCTGTTGAATTGCATGGTTAATTCCTTAAAATCCATGAGAATGAGACCAATAGTTCTTAGCCATTCGACACCCAACACAATGTCACAACCACCCATGTCGATAGAAAACATATGAGATTTCATGTGGTACTGACCAATTTCGAGACACACATTTTCACAACGCCCCCCACATTTCATGGACCCTCCATTGCCAATCATGATTTGAATGTTTTTGACTACTCGGATATAGAAATTAGTTTCTTGGGAAATGTGGTGATGAATAAAATTATGGGTGCTTCCACTGGAACGAGGATGATTATCTTCTGATGCTTAACGTAACCAATTAGCTTGAGGGTTTGGGGAGAAGAGAAGCTAGTGAGAGCATTCAGGGAAATGATCAGTTCAACTTCTGAAGGGTCGGAAGGTGGAGTCAATTCATTGGATTCAGGTGACTTGACCATAGGGGGAGCCTCACCATCCTCTTCAGAAACATCCTCAGATATGGGCATAAATTTTTTTTGTTACTTACACTTGTGCCCAACAAAATATTTGTTATCACAATCATAACAAAGTCCCTTGAGTTGGCGTTCAACTATTTCTGCCCAGGTCAATTTCTACATCTTTAGTGGAGTAGAAGGAGGAGTGGGAGTGATCGGTTTAGGGTGAGGAATAAAGGAGCGTTTTCTGGTTTGAGAAGAGACAACATGTTGTGCTTCCTTATCTCTTTTAGTAGCTTCCACCCAACTCTGAGAGCGATCCATGAGGATGTGCACACAAATATCATCCTTGAGGGCACTGATAAAACATTCTTAGAAAAAAACATCAGACATGCCCTCTGTGCAGAAAGTCAATCACTCAAAAGAAGTTATAAATTCTTCCAATGTGCTAGATTGTTTCAACTTTTGGAAATAGCCTAAATGGTGGGTGTCATTGTCAAAGCATTTATAAAGCTCTGCAACAAATTGTGTCCATGCCACATACCCTTGGTGGGTATTTTTTCTCCATTGCCAACGTTCTGAATCTAGATGGAGAGCACCATACCTGAGTTTGGCCAACTCATCAGTAATGTCGTACGAAGATAAATAATGTTCCATTTGAGTGACCTATCCTATGGGATATGAGCCATCAAATTTGTTTACCTCCATGCGAGGGGGATACAGGTCTCGCTGAAAGTGGTTGGGAGGAAAAGAGGTGGACTAGGAGGATTCAGGATCTTCAAGGTTATAAGGTGTGGAAGAAGAGAAAGGATGTGGGGTGGGCTTAAACAAGGCCATCAAATTGTTCACTGTGTACTGGCATTGCTCACACATGGGGATCAATTGAGTGATGGATGTGGGAAGTGATTCGAGTGGAGAAATTCGGGAGTTGAGGTTACCAATACTATAAGTAATGGAATAAATATCAACCTGGTTTTGGTCATGAGCTTTGTCCAAAGCTGTGAGACGTTGTTCCCAATGTTGGCTATGAGTTTGGGTCATAGGAATGGGATAGGGGGAAAGTGGGACCGTGCAGAAATGGGTTACTGGTGAATGATACCACTACGATCAGGGAAAAGAGAGGAAATCAATGGGATAGATCTCAAATAGGGGTGTCGAGAAGGGGTCAGGTCCACAGGAAAAACAAATCGCCAAAAAATGATAGTTCTGGCTATGATCAAGGAGAAGTGAGGAATCCAATGGGATAGGTCTCAAATAATGGTGCAGGCAGAATCTAGACTTTTTTTTCTCCTGCAGAGTTATTCTCCTAGCTAAATAATACTGCAGTGACGAAATGGCCAAATTCTTAACAGGAATAAATGTGTAGGAATTTCGCAACCAGAATGCAGGAGGCACAGTTGCATGGCAATATATATTGTTTGTTCTGTTTATGTTTCCTTCCCAAGGGTTAGGGTATTCAGGGTTTCTATAGACAAGGGTTTTCTCTCTGATATACGTGCGGGGTCCAACAGTAATACTCGGCCCAATATCTCAAGTTACCCACTAAGAAGGCTAGATCATGCCCTTAGTCATACTACTCGACTACCTAAGTACTAGAGAGTATCTTCCTGAGTGTTTTTCTCAGTGGCACTATAGCAGTCAGGCGACCGATTAGTTTATCTATGGAGGGCTTTAGGATATCTAGTTCGATCCATATATAGGTGTTGTCTGATGCGCTACCAATCGAAGGGGTACCAACAGGGGCTACAAGGGTGGCCAACAATGTGTGCTTAAGTACCACTTGTAGTTCCTGCGTGTATGCTTCCTCGATCGTGGATTTATGCGTTGAACCACAGATCTCTGTAGTTTTAAGACGTTGAAATACGTCTATACCCTGAAAAAAAAATAACCCACAATTTTCTGCCAATGAAAGTGCTCGGATACCACTTGTAAGGAACCCGATCTATTATAATAACCAAAAACAAAAATATTGCAGAGAATAACAGCGGAACAACACAATAGATGAAACCACAACTCCAGAATAATACATTTATTGATAGGAAACAATGTTCACTTGCCTCTTCCAAGGGGTAACCTCAAAAAGAACAACCCTCTATTACAATAATTCCCATAACAAAAAATTCTCATACCCTCAACTCTTATTTATACTAAAACAATTCTTAAATTTTACATTGTTTTTCGTTTAGAAAAATAATAATGATAATGCTTACAACTTGCTGAACAAACAAACCCAATCATAGAAACACCAATATTCATTCAATAACTTTCTCAAAGATTAAAAATAAAATATTTTATGAACTTTTGATGTCATATAAAGTTCAAATTTCAATCTTGCGAGAATCTGAAAAACCAAAAATCTAAATTTCTTTTAAAAAAAATCGGTTTATAGTCCAGTGTTTTCTCACTTCTCGCTTCTCACTTTTGAATATACATCGCCTATAATCCCGTGAATTGATTTATACACTTGTTTGACATCAATGCCCATCATCACACACAATTGAAACCATGTATCGATATTTCATTTGAAATTTGTTAAAAAATACATAAATTATATTCTAGATCTTACAAAATTGATTTCAGAGAAAAATTTATTCTGCAATCTAATAAATTGAAGCAATCGGAATCTTGATTTTTAATATTCTGAGGTCATGTGATTCAGCCGTCATCCTGACTCCCGGCCGATTTCGACAAAACTTTTAAATGGGAGGTTGCTAGTTCGAAACGCTGCAGCGGGACAAGATCCAGTTGTCGAGAATCTGTAAAAAGCAAAAACCCACCCCCACATCCCTGTAAGCGATTATTCAAAAGTACCACAACTCTGTGGTGTCGATGATGGTGTTCATCTGCTCATCCTCCTGCTGCTGCTTCTGCCAAGTAGTGGGACTAAGCTCCAAGGCCGATGCATCATCGATTGATGGCATTCTCTCCAAATTCAGGCCGAGGCCGAGGCCGCCATCATTGCCATCCGATTTCTCAAACAGACATTCCCAGAAATCCAACTCATGATCCTCCAATACCTGATGACTGTCACTCGACAACTCCGTTTCTGAAACCGAAGCCGATATTGACGGCGATGCGGTCTCTTCCATCGCCGTATTATTGATATTCTTCAGAGAGGGCGGACTCGAAGGGAGTTGATACATCGCATATTGGGCGGCGGCATCCTGAATCTGCGGACGGGAAAGAGAAGACGCAGAGGGAATAGAGGGCACAGTATTGGGAAAATTGAATTTGGCGTTGGCCCCTCTCAGACAATACACTGCGGCGTCGTAGGCGCGGGCGGCTTGTTCGGCAGTTGGGTACGAGCCCAGCCATAGCTTGTCTCGAGATCTGGGAATTCGAATTTCTGATACCCAGCTCCCCCATTTTCGCAATCGGATTCCCTTAAATTGGTGGCACTTTTTCCCGCGATCTTCGTCTTCTATATCATGGGCATGCTCCTGCTCCTGAGGGGAGGGTTTTTCCATATTTGGCGACGCAGAAAAAGCTGTGTGGTAGTAGGGGTGAAAACAGTGACTCGAAAATATGGAGGTATATTGATGTGTACTTGATAAAGCTAAAGGCGGGCTAGAGCTCTCTGGGAGTTACTGAGTTCAAATACAAATAAATGGTTTGCTGTGTGGAGAAATTGAGATATGGAAGTGAATATATATAGCAGAGAAGGCGAGAGAGTAAAATGCAGGAACCGCGTTCATCTATCTACTCAACGGAAGATCTGGCGTGACATAGGATTCAAAGGAATACCGTGGATGGCTCTTTTGAAAACGTGACCAGAATGAATGTGGTTGTGACTAGCAAACAGCGAGCGTCAGCTTTGGGCAATGGATGATGTAGAATATTGATGATGTCATTGTCCCGCGTCTTAAAAAGGCGACAGGGATCGTTCGTGTTCATTTATCACAAGTTTTTTTATTTTAAATTCCGTATCCGACGACTCAAAGACTAAATCACGATTCTCGTTCACAGTGCACCATTTTTAAGAAAGGTTCGGATTAGAGTAATTGTTTATATGACTTAGGAGATGGAACATGGACAAACTAGGCATCCCATCCTAGTTCATGTGACCTTCACGAATGCTTGAGCTGCGAGAAGAATTATTATGGGGGGTGATGGAGGCCACTTGACATGAAAATTTCATGGAGGAGGTTAGTATCTTGATCATATCTATGTTCTTCATTGATTATATGTGTATAGTTGATTGTGTGTGTTTTTTATATATCTAATTATATGATGTTTGCAATTGCTATGCTTAGATAACATCTGCAAATGCATTAATGTTATTTTTCGCCACTAAAGCAACAACACACCATACACATAGGTATGGTGGAACCAACTATTCATGAATTAAAATGACCCTTCCTAAAAAAACGTTTGTCATATGGTTTCAATCCATGTTTTATATTCTTTTAGTTTTAATGTGGATGTGTTGCAAAATGAATGCTAACTTGATCTTGCTTAACCAAGTATGCACTTCCACTTTGTTGCAATAGTTATATTGTGGGGTATAATTGTGGCCTTCATTTAATGTTGTGAGAGTTGATATAGAGGTTCAATCTCTCGATTTATCTATTACATGTTCTTAAATAAGTTCTTAAACGGGATTTGGGATTCATTGGTGAAGGATCCAAGGCTAGAGGATATGTTCTAAGGCATTAGGGGCCAATGGTTGTGGCTAGGGATAAGCTTAGATATGAGGGGTCAGGGGCTAAGGTTTTGGGTCGAGAGAATGTGGGACCTAGGGTGAAAAGGGCCCAAACATAGGGGTAAATGGTGCAAAGGTCCCTAGGGGTACGAAAAGGGCCATAGGGAAGAGGGTCTAGGGGCATAGGTGATGAGGTCCCAAGGGGAGGGCTATGGCCCTGCAATGAAGGTGGTGAGGGTAGAGGCAATGGCCAAATGGAAGAGGGCACTGGTGCCCCAAGGGAAGATAGGAATGTAAGTAGAGGTAGGGTCCAAAGAGTGGATGGGGTTGGGGATAGAGGCTTACTTCAACTAAGTCTTGGGTTCCCCCCTCACCCATATCAAGGCCTTGAGACCCATACCTAATGATAAAAAACTTGTGAGGGAAATAACATCTTTCTTAAAGGCCAAGGATACTCTCTAGATTTAAAGTGTAGTGCTTCGAGACATTGTTCATGGCTCTGTATGCCTAGGCACAAAGTGGGCCAAAAATTGAGTAGAGGTAGGGGTCCAAGAATATATGGGGCTAGGATTTGAGTGTCAGTGGGGAAAGAGGAGTAGAGGGGATAGGGGTTTAATGGGAAAAAGGGGAAGGGGGATGTGGTGGGACATGAGGGGTTGGGGTGAGGGAGGAAAAGGGTGGATGGATAAGGAAGGTGCAGTGGCATGAATGAAGGAAAGGAAGGGGGAGCCAATATGGAGGGTGAGGCAGGATGGAGGGGGAGTAGGAGAGGAGGTGAGGGAGATCCAGAGAAGAAAGGGAGATAGGTGAGATGAGGGGAGACATGCATGAATGGGTGGAAAAAGAGGGGAAACGTGAGAGTAGATGAGAAGAGGTGAAGGATGGATAAAGGAAAGGATATAGGAGCAAAGGGGGAGGGAGTAGCAAGATGAAGGGGGAGGAAGTGAGGGAGGGGTATAGGGGAAAGGGGGATGTGGTGACATAGGGAGGTGAGAATAGGTAAAGGGTTGATTGGTAGGGGAGGGAGAGTGGTGGGAATAAAGGAAAGGAGGGAAAATCCATCAAATGGTTTGGGGAGGAGGTGATAAGAAAGGGAATGTGGATGGGCATGAGGGGGTGGGGTGAGAGGGGAAAAGGGGCACGAGGTGAAAAAAGGTGAAGGGTAGATGGGTAGGGGAGGGAGAGTGGTAGGTATGAAGGATAAGAGGAAGGATCCAAGGGGGAGGGTGAGGTAGGATGAAGAGGAATCTAGAGAGGAGGAGAGGAGGCAAGGGTGGGGTAGAGGGGAAGGGGGATGTGGTGGGCTAGGGGAGGGTGGAGATGAGGGGTAGAGGGGGTGGAGGGGCTGAAGGGGTTGGGAGARGAGGTGAGTGGAGAGGGACGGTGGATGGGTATGGGTGGAAAAAGGGGGAGGGGTGAGAAGAGGCGGAGATAGGTGAGACAAGGGGAGGTGGGCATGAGGGGGTGGTGCAAGAGAGGAAAAGGAGGAGGAGGTGAGAAGAGTAAAATGATGTATGGGTATGGGGTGGATGTAGGTGACACTATGAGATAGGTGAGACAATAGTGGGAGATATGTGAGACCCGGAGAGGTGGGCAAAAGGGGGCGGGGTGAGAGAGGAAAAGGGGGAGGAGGTGAGAAGAGGTAGATCATTTTCAGGGCCCTAGGACACATACCTTCTACTCAAAACCACCTAGTGGCACTAAAATCCAAAATAATAGGCCAGTGATACTCTCAAGAGGCCATATGTGGTTGTTAGAGGAATCCTTCTTAGCCCTAGATGTCTAGAAGCTTTATTTAGGGCCTAACATTCATGTTTTGTCCCCTAGCCATGTCCAACACCCCTAGAGCCATACCTTGTGCTCAAAACTTCTAGTAGTATATATATACCTAATTGTAGGTAAATGATTCCCTCAATAGGTCATTTGTGGTCGTTCAAAGTGTTGTTCTTGCCCCCATAATCCAAGTTCCAGGGGCTCATACTCGATGTTCAAAAATTTATAGTGTTGACCATCCCCATCAAGAGACCAAGAATACCCTTGAAATATCCTTTGTGGTGGGTCAACATATTGTCGATAGCCCTAAATTCCTATAAGATTTAGTTTGTGCATTCTTGTTAAACCTACCTTGTGAATGAAAAAGGGAGAGGGGTGAGAAGAAGGGGAGATAGGTGAGACAAGGGGAGGTGGGAATGAGGGGGTGGTGCAAGAGAGGAAAATGGGGAGGAGGTGAAAATAGACAAAGGGTGGATGGGTAAGTGAGGGAGATAGGTGAGACTGAGAGATAGGTGAGACTGAGAGAGATGGGCATAAGGTGGTGGGGTGAGAGGGGAAAAGGGGGAGGAGGTGAGAAGAGGTAGATCATTTTCATGGCCTTGGGACACATACCTTCCTCTCAAAACCACCTAGTGGCACCAATATCCACAATAGTATTCCTATGATACTCTCAAGAGGCCATGTGTGGTTGTTCGAGGCATCCTTCTTATCCCTAGATGGCTAAAAGTTTCCTTTACGGCCTAACGTTCATGTTTCCTCCCCTAGCCATGTCCAAGGCCCTGAGACTTTTACCTAGTGCTAAAAAATGTTAGTGGTACCTAGTTAGAGGCAAAGGATGCCCTCAATAGGTCATTTGTGGCCATTCAAACTATGGTTCTTGGCTCCAAAAGCCTATAAGCTTCCTTTAGGGCCTAAATATTTGGTTCGTTCCCTTGGCCCTATATGCCTACAAGATGTTTTTGGCCTTGTGAATACTTAGTAAAAAAAACTTGTGTGTGTTCCTAGAAAGAGCACGTGCTCTAGAACGTGTGTACATTCTTTTCATTTCATTTTTTTTGGTCAGAGTGACAACTCTTGAATAAGTGTTTGCTGATTTGGTTTCATCGGATTTAGGTTTGAAGTGAAAAGCATGGTGGTTTGGCCTACAAATACATTAAAACCTCCATTTTTCTTAATTCCTCTCAATAACTCTATTTTTTATGCTATTTTTGTATAGTCTACACAAATTCGGAATCAATGAAATTACAGACACAGATTCGACTATGTATATTTGAAATATATAATTTAATAAAATGTTTACTATTTTTAATATATTTTTGTCTGACATATATCACAATCTCAAAATACATACCTCTTTTATTCTTGCTATAATGTTTTATTGCCTTAACCAATTTTAAATAAGTTATATGTTTCACTAGTACAAATTGAGATACACAATCTAAAAAAATAAAAAAAATTGTTTGATAATGTTAATACTCTCGTACCATACACTAATGCAAGGCCTTGTAATTTCAAGGATATAATGACTTTCATAAATTTTTTAAAATATAAAATTAGCATTCTAAATTTTGAAAAAATAGCCTTGCACAAGAAAAATATTTCTCTACAATTCTACAATTTTTAAGGAAATTCCATTGTTTAGGTACTCAACACCTACACTATTGGAAACACATGCATTATATTTTGCATGAAAAATAACATACCATTGTTAGGAAAAAAATCAAATTTCACATAGTCATACACAAATTCTATAAATAAAAATTATATATTCGGAAAGCTAATTCAATTTCATATGTTTCATCTTTTTACACCATATTCAAATTCAATGTGAAAGTACCTCAAATCATCCCTCCAACTTAAC
Organism: Picea glauca; assembly: GCA_000966675.3. Classification (NCBI taxonomy): domain Eukaryota; kingdom Viridiplantae; phylum Streptophyta; class Pinopsida; order Pinales; family Pinaceae; genus Picea; species Picea glauca. The sequence continues at coordinate 180,555 of JZKD02S0492954.1, forward strand.
AGATTGTTGTTTTCCCATGTTTTCATTTCCACTAATGCGCCATGAGAGACCATCATTATCTTGCACCCACCCTCTAAAGATATGATGTATGTGTGAGCTACAACCTGATTCATCCATCACTAGAATGGCTCATGCTAATCCGTTAGGGGTTATAGGAATTGGTACTAAATGGTTAGTTGAATCTAATTTTGCACAAATTCATGGATTTGTGAGTACAAGATATGTACTTGAATTGATTACCCTCCCTCTATGATGTAACAAAAATTTAGATAACTTGGATCAGACCACCTTGGTCAGAAAGAACAATGATTTCTATACTAGTATTCCTACTATGTAGAGAGAAAGAGATAACAATTTGTTTAGGTTGGCAACTGCCTTTTCTTAATGGCACATTGTAGCCAATATTTCTTCTAATCTATTTGGAAAAAATATCTAAGTTAGTGCATCTACTCCTTCTCAAATGGTTATCCTTGTTTGAAATATAGAGTATATCCACTCAAGGTGGATATCTTAAGAAAAAATATAAACACACACAAATCAATGATCAAGACACAAATATTTATGTGGTTAAAACCGACCTCAAGGATGGAATGGTGCACAACATTTATGCAATTGATTAATGCATAAAAATAATTGACAAGAACATCTCTCAATTTGATCATCAACAAATGACTCTCCATGCTCATTAAATAGAGATCATGGACCAATCAAGTGTTAAACCACAAATCAATCACCATTAATATTTAAGAGATGTTTGAACTATTGGATCACTCATGTGTAGTACATGATTATGACCATTGGATTAATAAAGTACAAAATTTTATTAAATCACACTTTCACCTAAAGACACATTAGATCAAGTTTGTTGAAATAATGTAA
>JZKD02S0492954.1:207636-219240 GCA_000966675.3 Picea glauca
ATCTTTGTTTATGGTTTCATCTCTGATACATTTATGTTATCTTATTGAATATCTGCGATATCTCTATGCATTTCTTTATTATATCTCCACTCACATTTCATGCCGAAAATAATCCAGATCAGTGGTATCAGAGCAGGCTTCTCTTGATTGTTTTTTCAGTGCATGTCCCCGACGAGGTCCAAGTATAGAAAGTTGGGTCTCGAGCTTGTCTCTCTTGAATACCATCGCTCTTGCACACCCAAGAAACCCTCAATGGCGGAAGAAAAGAAAAACGACGGAGCAGATGATCCTATCAATTTGTTGCTTGAGAAAGCTCTCACGCGGACAGAGGGACGAAATGATGGAGAATTTTGCCCACATCCTTAAACGCCTGCCGATAGCATCAGGCACATCTTCATCAAGCGGCCACTTTGGAGGCACCTCGACTTTCAAGGTACAAGTTAATTTTGATATTCTTGTATTTGAAGGACAGATAAATGTAGAAGCCCTAGAAAAATGGTTAACTCTGCTAGAAGGTTATTTCTTTGTTCACAATTTTTCTGACAAAGAAAAGATCACCTTCGCACTCCTTAAAGATCTCCCTCATGTCAAACATTGGTGGAAAACTTACTGGGAGCAAATTTCCACAGAGGAGTTTGGAATATATGGGGTCGATCCCACTTGGGATTTTTTTGTGGACGCGGTAAAGGAATAGTATTACCCTGTTGGAAACTATGAGGACCAGTACATGAGATGGAAAACACTGCGGCAAGAGAGGGGCCAAGCAGTTCTGGAGTTCACCAATGCCTTCCATACCTTACGCACCAAGCTGGGTATCAAAGACTCCGAGCGAAATTTGGTTCTGAAATACCGTGGGGCTCTACACTGATACATCTAGACTAAAATGGATTTTCTGGACATCTCATCACTCGGTGTTGCTTATCGATATGCTATTAAAATTGAGAAGAAATTTAAGCACCAAAACAAACGGGAGTTCGGGTCTGCAAATCCGCAACAACCAAAGTATGACAAAGACGGTCCTAACAAACAGTCTTCCGAAAACTAGTTCAAGACATAGGAAAAGAAGGGTCACGGGAAGACAAAGAAGGACATCGGAAAATGGTGTGAGTTCCACAAAATCCCCTGGCACAACACCGATGAATGTCACTCAAAACAGTCATCGGTGGCTGAGATCAAAGACAAAGAGCTGAACCCTGGTTCAGAATCTGATTCTGAAAACAATGGTAAAGGACAAATCATTGACGCGAACCCCACTGCTATTGTTTCGACCGCAACAATTCAACCAGAAGAACCAACATATCTTGAAGAGGGGGAGCGCCATTTCATTCACAGATGTGGGTGAAGGGGAACCCGCTGCATTTTATTGTTGATAGCGGAAGCCAGAAGAACCTCATCTCAGCAGAGGTTGTCAAACAGTTGGGATTGTCGACAACACCACACCCGTAGCCATACAACATCGGGTGGCTTTGCCAAGGACGAGATCTTTGTGTCAACCAACACTGTCGATTATCATATGGTATCCAACCCTTCAAGGATGAGGTATTATGTGATGTTTCCCCACTGGATGTCTTTGATGTGCTCTTGGGCCAACCATATATGTGGAGACGCCATGTTGTTTATGACTCTCGACCCCGTAGTGTCATTGTTACTTTGGGGGGTCATCTCTAGAGAATACCAGAGGTAGTTCCGACTACTGTTCCACCTAAAAAGTGTCGCAAGGTAGTATCTCATACTGCAAAATTTAGCTTCTTCACAATCTGTTCAAAAGGAGAACAAAAGGACACTGTAACCACTACAACCTTGCCCCAAGAACCTTCTATCCAACAGAAGAAGGTCGACAAGGTTGCAACAAAGCACAAATATTCCTTCTGCACACCATCCTCTCATGTATCTCGACTTGTTGAATAGCCTCAACAGGTTCGTGATAGACTTCTACAAACTGAGCAGCGCGACGTCTCCAACAAGACAAGCAACTCACCAAGATGAAGATTCAACAAATGCTTTTTCCTCTCCCCCGGGAACTCAACACAATGGAGACCATTTATTAGTAAGGAGGGAGGATTGATCCAGGTGGATATCGGTGGCCACCCACCTTTTCCAACTGGATCAAAACAACTTTCTGGCAATTTTGGCAATTTACTATTTTTAGCAGGTTTTAACATCTGGGGCCATTTTGAGGGCCTAAATGAAGATTTTTCGAGATTGAGGTTATCAATAATAAATGAAGGCATGATTGAGCCCCCAAAATGAATCTCCTCGACGATACCTTTCCAATGAGCTATTATACGCCTAAAACGAAGATCGTATGCAAAAGTTACGACCCCGGGAAGTTGATGTACCAACTTACCCAAACGGGGATCACATGCCTTTTGGCGCTTCATCTCCTAGGGTTAGGTTTTTGGATGTCTAGGGTTTTTGGCATTCCTTTTTATTGTAAAAAGGCCTCCAGAGCCTCATTGTAATCATCTTCTTGCGAATGCGAGTAGCCGTCACATCTCTTCTCAGAGATAAGCTGCCACCATTCTAGCGAGTCTTTCACTCTGTATCTTTACAGTCTCTGTACATTTCTTTCATTAATAGAAATCATGTATTACTGTATATCTGTGTTTATGGTTTCATCTCTGATACATTTATGTTATCTTATTGAATATCTGCGATATCTCTGTGCATTTCTTTATTATATCTTCGCTCGCATTTCGTGCCGAAAATAATCCGGATCAATATATTGGAGGTCAGTATGCACATAAGGTGTCTCAACATCATGAATGAAGTGGAGTTGGGCTATAATTCCCGAATTACCTTTTTTGAGGATCTTTTCCATGCGATGGGAATTGATGATCTGAGGAGAGCCTGTTGTGATGCCTTGGAACCTATATTGTTGTCCCTCTTATTGGAATTGCATGGTTAAGTCCTTAAAATCCATGAGAATTGGGTCTAGAGTGCATAACCATTCGACACCAAGAACAATGTCACAACCACCCATGTCTATATCAAAAATATGGAATTTTAGGTGATATTAACCAATTTGGAGTCACACATTTTCACATCGTCCCCCAAATTTCATGGAACCGCCATTGGCAATCATGATTTGAAAATTATTGACGACACGGATGTAACAATTGAATTCTTGGGAAATTCGGCGATGAACAAAATTATGGGTTCTACCACTTTCCACAAGGATGACGACTTTCCTATTTTTGATGTAACTAATTAATTTGAGAGTTTGGGGAGAAGAGAAGTCAGTGAGGGAATTAAGTGAAATCACCGGGTCAACGTCTGGTGGATCAGAGGGTGGGGTCAGATCATATGGAGGTGGTAGTTCCTCCACAGGTGAAACAACAACATATTCTTCAGAAATATCCTCAATCACAACCATAAAAATATTATGTTCCTTACACTTGTGCCCGAGAAAATATTTGTCTTCAAAATTATAACAAAGACCCTTGAGTTGACATTCAACCATTTCAACCCTAGTTAATTTCTGGATCTTGAGGGGAGTTGCAGGAGGGGCATAATTGGTGGGTTTAGGGAAAGGAGGAAAGGAGGGTTTGCGGATCTAGGAGGATACACTCTGTTGTTATTCCTTGGCTCACTGAGTAGCTTCCAACCAAGTCTAAGGGTGTTCCATGAGAACATGGGCACACATTTCATCTTTGAGGCCATTGATAAGGCATTCCCTAAAGAAATCATAGGACATGCCCTCCATTCTGAAATCCAAGTGCTCAAATGCGACAATAAATTCTTCCACTGCCCCAAACTTCTTTACCTTGGTCAAATGCCCTAAATGGTGGGTTTCAAAGTCAAAGCGATTATAAATTTTGGCCACAAATTGTGTCCAAGAAACACACCCTTGGCATTCCTTTTTTCGCCATTGCCACCATTTCCATCATTCCAGATCCATATGTAGGAAACCATAACGAAGCTTGGCTAAATAATCAGTAATGCCATGCAAAGAGAAATAATGTTCCATTTGGGTGACCCATCCTGTGGGATCCCATCCATCAAATTTGTTCACCTCAATTCTGGGAGGGCGGAGGTCTTGAGAAATGTGGGTAGTATGAGGACCTTGGTAATGGGAAGAATCATGGTCATCCTGATAAGATGGTTTTTCATAAGAGGAAGGGTTCTGGGAATGGCCCATGAAGTGTTCAAAGGTGGCTTTAAGGTCTCTAAGATCTTTGATGTAGGCACAATGGTCCTAGAGGACCTGAATAGATGAATTGATTGAGATAAGGTTGTCATTAATATTCTTGATGTCTTTCTTGTTCTGGTGGGTGTCAGCAATCAAGGTATTGAGTTCTTGGGCTCGTGTGGTGGCCATTTGGAAAAATGGGCAAGAAAATGGTATAGGGGAAACACAAGACGTTTGGAGGGGTGGGTGGGACCACTGAGAAGAAGGGTGTGAAATGATAGGTACCACTGCGATCAGGGAGAAAAGGGAGATCCAATGGGATAGGGGCCAAATAAGGGTGTTAGAGAAGGGCCAGGTCCACACAAAAAAATTGTGTTAAAAATGATAGGTATCATTGGAATCGGGGCGAAGAGAGGAACCAAGTGGGATAGGTCCCAAATAAGTGTGTCGGGGGGACCACTATAGTCTATTTTTTTTCTCTCGCGGAGTTATACTCCGACCTGAATAATAATGTAGTGATGAAATGCCCAAATGATTAACATGAAGAAATGTATAGGAATTTCGCAACCATAATTCATAAGGCACAATTGTGCGACAATAGATCTTGTCTATTCTGTTTTTGTTTCCGTCCCCAGGGGTAGGATATTCAGGGTTTCTACAAAAAAGGGTTTGCCTTGGGCTATAAATCTTTGATACACATGTGATTTCCAACAGTAGTACTCGACCCAATATCTCAGGGCACCAACTAAGGAGGCTAGACCATGCCCTTAGTCATACTACCTGACTACCAAGGTACTAGAGAGTATCTTCCCGAGTGTTGTTCTCGGTGGCACTATAGCAGTCAGGCGGTCGATCGATTTATCTATGGAGGGATTCATGATATCTAGGTTGATCTGTATACAGGTGTTGTCTTATGTGTTACCACTCAAAGGGGTACCAACAAGGGTTACAAGGGTGGCCAACAGATGTGCGCTTAAAAACCACTTGTAGTTCCCACGTTTATGCTTCCTCGACTGCGGATTTATGCATTGAACGATAGATCTCTGTAGCTTTAAGACGTCGAAATACATCTCTACCTTGCAAAAAATTAACCCACAATTTTCTGCCAAGGAAGGTGCTCTGATACCACTTGTAGTATTCTAGATATAAAATAGTATGTAGAACATAAATATTTTAGCATAGAAATGGAAGAGCAACAATGATATAACCAGAAAAATACCAGAATAATACTAGAATAACACTAGAAAGAGCACCTTGATTAATGATAGCAATGTTCAGTTTCCTCTTCGAGGGGGCAACCTCCACCAAAGAAGAGATCTATTACAATAATCTCCAAGACAAGATTTCTCATACCCTCTACTCCTATTTATACTAAATCTATCTATACAAAAGAACAATCTAGAGGAAGATCCTTCTAGAAGCAAAAGCTTCTATTAGGTCTTCTTACATTTGACTTATTCTTCCTTATTGATAGGCCTTATTAATATTGGCCTTTATTCCATGGAATTATATTATTCTACCTGCTTTAGGGGTTAGGGAGGTTAGATCCCTAACACATATCCTGTAGTAGATTTCCAATCATTAGGGTCATCAACTAAGTCAGAATTTATAAAATAATCCAACATAGGAGATCTCCATAGACTATAATATACCAAATTGAACTATACCCTAGATATACCAAAGTATCCTATATGTTTCTTTCCAATGGGTTTTGTGAGTTTATTGCATGCACTAAGCCATGAGACAAACAAAAACAACAACAACGATGTGAATGCAATATTTAAATGCAAAAGGATAAGATCTAACTATAGATATAAAGTGACATCCACTTTGAGGTAGGTTTAGGCGGAAAAATGTGTAACTCCACACTTGAAGTGAGATGGGGTTCGTTTACAATCATCCATGTGGAAGCAACGATGAATGTCTCATGCATGGTTAGGTTGGGAAAGATAAATGGGTGAGGTGCAAGTGGCAAAAAGTATAAATCCATATTGGAAGGGAGATGGGTTTTTTTTACAATCATCCATGTGGAAGCAACAATGAATGTCACATGCATGCTTAGGTTGGGAAAGATAAATGGGTGAGGTGCAAGTGGCATGAATTATAAATCAATATTGGAAGGGAGATGGAGTTAATTTACAATCTTCCATATGAAAACGATAAACGCAAGTGGCCAAAGTATATACTGTCAAAATTATTCTAATGTTGGATTTCACATGGTTTAGAAGTTTAGTGTCACTACTAGACTATGAGTATAATATCATTAACATAAAGTACATGTATAAGAATATGGTCACCTAATTTCTTGGTATAAAACTTAGGGTCAAAATGGAATCTAGAAAAGCTAGAGTCAAGTAGGAACTAGTCCACTTTTTTATACGAGACTTGAGGAGCTTGCTTGAGGCCATAGAGGGATATCTTGAGGTGGAAGAATAATAGAGTCACTGTAAACAAATCCAAGTTTTATCTGATATAAACTTCTTCTTTCAAATCCCCGTGAAATAAGGTGGATTTGGCATCCATTTGATGGAATTATCATCTATATGAGGCAATAAGGGCAAGGACAAGCATAATGGAATTCATTTTGGCAACTAGGGTAAATATTTTTTTATATTCAATGTGTTCTAGTTGTGAAAAACATTTGGCAACTAATTAGGACTTCTACCTTCCAAAACTACCATTTGCAACATACTTAGTATTGTAAACTCATTTTCATTTGACAAGTTCTTCATTTTGGAAGAGAGACTAGATCTAAAGTATCCTTCATCATTAAGAAATGAAATTATTCATTCATGATAACATCCCAATCTTGATGGTTAGGATATTATTTAAATGTTTCTATATGTGGAGTCTCTGGAACTTGAGCCAAAAGAGAAGAGGCTTAGTGGAAATAAGAATGTGTTTGGCATTGATCAGAAGGATCATCTACTATATTGCTAACTACTTCCCTTGTTGTACAACCATCAAGGGATTTGTGGAGGACTTGTGGAGCCAGTGTAGGTTTAAGGTCAATAGATTCATCTAGAGGACAAGGTTGAGTAGGATTTTTTTTTTATCCTTACTATCATTATCTGAAGAAGAAGAATGACCAATAATTGAAGAAGAAGGATTAGAAAAAGAAGAAAAAGATGATATAGGAGTAAAAGGAGATGATAAATGTGTCGAATATGGCTTGCAAGATAAGTATGGAACATACATCAAATCAATCACACAAGTCAAGAGGCCTTGATCATACATTATATCTCTTCTAAAAATGGTTTTTGTTGTATTAGGTACAAGAAGTCGATAACATTTTACATCCTCTAAATAGCCAATAAAATTGCACTTCTCACTTGTACGCTATAACACTTTCATTTTCTCATCATGAATGTGTGCCTATGCTTCATTTTCAAACACATGAAAGTGGATTATATTTGGGTTTATGTTGCTCCATGATTTTTCAAGCGTTATATTTTTTAAATCCTTAGTGGGAGTGCAATTAACTATGTGATTTTTACAATTAGTGGAAAATAATTTTCCTACTACTGAGATTATATGTTACTGATATTTAAAGGTATTCCAGAATTAAAATACAAATAGTTGGAGAGATCTCAACATTCTTTGTCTTTGTGTTAGCATGAAAACATGAGAGTTTCCACTCTCACAACCATTTCCAAAGTGCTTGAACCAATGAATGAATGAAGGAATATATATATATATATATATATATATTCGATGATGATGATGATGATTAACATCCACTAAGACCAATTTGTCTATCATACCTTAAGAAGGTAAGAAATTACTTGAATTTCTTTAAAATTGTATCTCTATGCTAAAAAAACATTGAGAGAAGTGTTTCAATATCACCATAGTTTTGATGGCTTAGGAGGTTAGGAAGGTCCGTAATGTGGCAAATATTTTTAAATTGGGATATAATATGGGTATAGGCAGGGAAATCCAATAGGAAGTGTTTTTCATCTTCTACACGCTTAGTGTCACAAGTGTGACATATTCTCGCATCCCATGGTGTTTTGGGAGTTTTCCAATGCCCAGTTTCACTATGTAGCTCATGAGAGTTTGCTCTTATTTTAGGAATGTTGATTTTCTTCTTTGCACTTTTCAAAACTAAGAGGTAACTTTGATCTTCTAAATTAGGGTTGACCACCTACTTGTAGTATCTTAATTTCCTTTTTTCCATTAATTCTTTATCACACCACATATTCTCCTTAAATTTAGAAGTGATAATATTTGTAATATTATCAATATTCTACATGATGTTTTCTTCTTGTATGCCCCAATGATTTAGCCAAGATTTGGCATCTTTATGCCATCCCTACTCGAGTCACTAGTAGTTTTGGCTAGAGTTTGAAGAAATTTTGGGGATCCTCTTTTAATCCATGTTATTTATCATGTTCTTGTATGTTAGGTATCTAATCATAGAAATGCTCTCAATGGGGGGTAGGCTTGCTTATATGAGGAGGATAGGATATGGTGTATTTCCCTTAATTTTGAGATTATAAGACATAAAATTCTTTTGGACCTGTTCTATCTTTCTCCAGGATTCTCTAGATATACTGCAACTCCAAACTTCACATCCATATATAAGATAACTAGAGTGATGAGAGTGTGAAAGAGGATTTTATTTTTATCACAAAGCCAAAGGTATGCTAATTTACATTTAGTTTCGAGCCCATAATAAGTTTTCCACCCTCAATTTATCCTTTTTTCAACGCTATAGTTCCAATTGAGCTTGTGGTGGATATTGATTCTAAGATACATGTATGAAAGCACTTCCTCCAAGCTATTATTTTCATAAACACAAGTATCTTAGGTGATCCTTCTAGATTTAATTATCATAACCTTTGTTTTGCCAGTGTTCAGAGTCATGCCCATGCTAGAGCAGAAGCCCTTGAGGGTTATTAGCTGCTTACCTAGATCATAGGGACTCTTCGCCATAAGAACAATATCATCAGCGTAAGAACAATATGCATGCATCATGGATACTTCTTACATTATTATTCATGAGACTAAGTGCACTTTTTTATTCTTGGCCCATTGTTTTTAGGAAAGATTCATTAGTTTACAACTTGATAAGTACGACCAATGTGCCACAAACTTCATGGGTTGTATTGGTGATTCTTTCTTTTGCAATTATGAAAGCTTAGTATTACAGAGAAAGAGTTGTACATGTAGGTCGTGTTAGAGACATTGATCACAATGAAGAAAACATTGTCAATGAATAGATTTAAGTTAGGCCCCTTAAATACCCATGCAATTTGAGTCTAAGGTCATGCCCTAAGGTTGAGATTTTCCATCGCAACTGCACTTTTGGGCTTCATTCTCAACACCACATTCCACCTTATGGCTTCTTAATTTCTCCTACATTTCCATCCCCATTCACTTTGGAATTCCCATTCGACCATTCCCAAGGTATGATAGTTACTACACTAGAAAAATGATCCGAGAAGTCAAAATGTTTCAAAGAGATGGTTTCTCCTTGCCCTACTCCAATCAAGTCAATTTAATGAAGGATGGGAGCACCATAACCCCACACATGCCAACCAATTCCCTCTGTCATTTTCCATGCATTAGATTGAAGGGAGTGTTGGCACTGCATCCCCTCAATTATGAAGGGACATAACCTTTCTTCCAATCTTTCATCCCATTCTCTTTGTGACTCTCACCACTTTGTTTCAATAGAGCCTTGACTTTAAATTTTACCATGACCTAGACTTATTCATGTTGCCTCTACTATCTAGTTGAAGAGCCCTAGTCTTTGAGATGTTCACAATAAGGTGAAGAAATGCAAGGGTAAATGTGAAGAAGTTTGATAGACTACCCCATGCGAATTTCATCATCATCATTTGCAAACAAAATCTAGACACCTTAGAATTTGAAGATGAAGAAGCAAACTCATAGCAATATTGTGACATGGAACACCAAGCTGGGAAGGATAGCACTCGAATGGATCTTTCACACTTCCAACAATTAGTAACAAGACACATCTTAACATTCAAGGTGCTTATTTGAGAAAATGAATTCACTGAGGCTTTGAGTGGGCTCTCTTCGACTAGCACCCAACCACAAATGGACCCCTTAGCAATGGAAAAATATACAACCCCAACCACTCTAGGTGCACCAAAATCGATAGCCAATGCCTACGTGGAACTTTAATTCTCTAAGATTTTTAAAATGTTTATATGTTTTTTCATTTTTATTCATATTAAAATAATGTTATAGGCAACATACCTATGGAATTTTGAGCAAGGACCCATGGTTTGTAATGTTAATATGTACTAAACTAGAGTTTTTAGAAAACTATGTGATAACAGAGTTTGAACTGACACAACTGAAACCGATGACAACCGATATCTTGACTGTTCATTTTGAAGTTGTAAACATGATTTTGAATTTAAAAAAAACATCAGTATAAATGTTTTGATACAAAAAAATTCCACTCGTGATTCAATAGTCATCCAAGCGCAGCAAAATCTGGCAAAACTTTTGGAGCTGGCCATGAGTGAAAAGGTCGCTAGCTCGAAACTCACCCCGTGTTGCAGCGGGATAATATCCAGTCGTTGAGATATCAGAACATGGGTATTCCTCCACATTCTTGTAATCAATGATTATTCCAAAGTTTCAGAACTCTGTGGGTAGGTGATGATGCTCATGTGTTGCTTTGGAAACGAGTAACAGTGAAATGCAGTGGTGTTATCTTGTTGACTAATAAATCTGTTTTGTTGAATTAGAAAAACTAATTTTTAAATGTAAAAACATTTGTTATTTATTAATATATCACTTCATTCATCACAAATCTTAATTGTAAAAAGTTATATAAAATAATCTAAATAAGATGAGTTTAAGAAGTCAGTGGATGTAAAGTAAAAAGAAGTTATATAAAATAATCTAAATAAGATGAGTTTAAGAAGTCAGTGGATGTAAAGTAAAAAGGAAAGAAATTAAAGTATCTTACTAACATTCTTATAAAATAATTTAGTTTATTAAACATGTTTTCTTGATTTAGGAAAACTAAGTTATAGAAGTCAACCTTTTACAAATTTATATAAAATAATCTAAATAACACGAGTTTAAGGAGTCTACGTAAAGTACAAAGGTAAATGGGATAAAGTATCTTACTTACATTTTTATAAAATAATTTAGTTTATTAAACATGTTTTCTTGACTGAGGAAAACTAAGGTTTAAAAGTCAACCTTTTATAAATTTATATAAAATAATCTAAATAACACGAGTTTAAGAAGTAAGTATAAAGTACAAGAATAAAGTATCTTACTTACATTCTTATAAAAATAATTTAGTTTATTAAACATGTTTTCTTGAGTTGAGAAAAACTAAAGTTTAAAAGTCAATCTTTTATAAATTTATATAAAATAATCTAAATAACACGAGTTTAAGAAGTAAGCATAAAGTACAAGAATAAAGTATCTTACTAACATTCTTATAAAATAATTTAGTTTATTAAACATGTTTT
>JZKD02S0492954.1:258345-271201 GCA_000966675.3 Picea glauca
TAATGAAATACTTTTTAGGGATTGAGGTTCATCAATCAGCCAAAGGCATTTTTGTCTGTCAGCAAAAGTATGCAGCAGACATCATCAAAAGATTTCGCATGGAAGGATGCAATCCGGCAGAAACCCCCATACCTTTAGGCACAAAGTTGAGCAAGAATGATGAAGGTCCTATAGTGGACTCTACTTTATACAAAAGTTTAGTAGGCAGTTTGTTGTACCTTACAGCAACTAGGCCTGACATTATGCATGTAGCCAGCCTTGTTTCCAGATTCATGGAATCACCAAAAGATTCGCATTGGAAAATGACAAAACGAATTTTGAGATATGTTGCAGGAACTCTCAATTTTGGTTTATGGTACACTAAATCTGATAGTAATCAGCTCTCTGGTTACACAGACAGTGATTTTGCAGGCAACCTAGATGACAGGAAAAGCACATCAGGACATGTTTTTCAACTGGGCACAAACCTGATTTCATGGGCATCAAAGAAGCAACCAATTGTATCAATATCTTCTGTAGAGGCAGAGTATGTAGCTGCTACCTCAGCTTCATGTCAAGCTGTATGGCTGAGAAGAATATTGAAAGATATGTCACATACAGAAAAGGATCCAACTCCTATTTTCTGTGACAATACATCAACAATTTCTTTATCCAAGAACAATGTGTTTCACAAGAAAAGTAAACACATTGACACTCGGTTTCATTTCATACAAGAGATAGTCAATAATGGGGATATTGCACTACAATTTTGTGGTTCTCGAGATCAGCTTGCTAATATCTTTACAAAGCCACTAGGAAAGACAGTTTTTGATTTTCAGAGACAACACTTAGGCATAGTCAGTGCTGATGATTGTAACTGTTGAGTTTAAGAAGGAGTGTTAAACATAATGTAACCTCAACAGTCTGACTGTACACTGCTAGATGTACTGGACAATTGTACTTTCTATTTTTGTCTTGCTTGAGCCTATTTAGCTCAACCATCTCCCATTGCATTGTATCTTCTACTAATAATATCTTCTTCATACATTCCAATATACTATTCTATTCTTTCTCTCTGCATTTCTCTTTACTTCACAATTTATCAATTAGTGTCGGTATGTGCCGAAGGAGAAGGTTAAGTCTCTTTAGAGTTAGGGAAAGACGCCAACTTTTTGAAAGTTTATGGAGAGGAATACCATTTTGAAGGCAATTTAACATGTTTATGATCAGTTGATAATCTCCCTCCACAATCAGCTTCGAGTAGTGTTCTCTGATAGCTATCTGAAAGCCTTCCTCTAGCACTTTGATCTCTGCAGCATTATTGCTATCCAGACCCAGTTCCCAGCATAGGTTTTGAGTATTCAACCCTTCTCATCTCAGTGTATGACATGCCTCATCTATTTGATCATACCAACAGAGATCAACTTTCAAAAAAAGTAAGTAATTAATCTGAGAAACTTTTTGGGGTCTTGTGTGAAGTTGTTGAATGATAAAACCTCTTTACAAGTAGTACAGAGTCTATTAGAAAAGTGCAATTCTAGAGAAGCGATGAAATTAGAATAACAAATTAGAACAACAGTAAATCAGGTTTGCAAGAAGATAAGAACAATTAGGGAGTTTAGGTTGAATGCAAACATTGGATATTTTAACACGAGTGATATCATATTAAACTTGGGGTTCGAAGTAAATTTTTCTCCTAAGAAAACATGGGAAGCCATGGGGGAACTTACACTGGGATATTCACTTATTTAGTTGAAGTTAGAAAAGTAGCATAGGGTGATACCAATTGGCAAATTGAAAGGCATGCTAGTGGATTTAGATGGTATGTGTACTGTGGTATACTTTGAGGTGATTGATATAGTGGATAACATTATACCCTATCCAACATTGTTGGGACTCGATTGGGAATTTGATAATCAGACTATAATCAATTTGAAAACCAGGAAAATAATCTTTGAATTAGGAGAATATAGATTCATTGCACCATTAGATCCCTCACAGGGAGGAAGATATGTTCAACCTGCGACAACAAAATTTATTACGGAAGACATAAACTAGTTGTATAGAACTACCGCGCGAGAAGAAGATTACATCAATCCAACATCAGATGGAATGCTCAAATGGAGAAGCATTAGTTCTTGTGCTTCATATTCATATATAGGAGTAGAGAATTGGCAGTAGCGCTTACAAGATGTGCAAGAATGACACGTGCACTAAGATGGGTTGGTAGAGAGGTAAGATAACCTCCAACTTTTTATGGTTAGAATGATTTAGAATAATTTTTAGCAAAGTTTGAGTTAGAAGTAGTGGAAAATCAAAGGTTACCAGTATTGTATATGGCCTTGAATGCAACACATGCATGTTGGTGGGGTACTCACAAAGAGAATATCAAAAACTAGTATCAATGCAAGAGATTATTGTGCATCAGATTTGGCGCAGAACAAGAGAATAGATATGTGGACATGTATGATGGAATTGGAAAACCCAGAGAACATATAGACAAATGTATAATTCAGTGGATATTGGTACCACTAGAGGAATGGTCACATCACTTTATTCATACATTAAAACGCATCCCAAGGAATTGGTATACATAATTAAAACTGCGCAGAGAAACTGAAAACTGGGAAGATTCACAACAGAATTTTGTGATCACATTTGAATTTGAACATGAGAGTCTAGAGATAGATACAAAACTGAAGTTGGTAAGAGATATGATATTTGAAGAACCCGAAGTTGAAGTTGTAACAGCTTATCAAAACCATAAGAGACAGATAGTTAGATCGCTGCTACATTGTTATCACGTCGTAGAAGAAGACCCAACAGAAGGAAACCTGCGCGATCTTCAAATCATAGAAGTTAAAGGGGAAAGAGAAGTAGAAGGTCCACAGTTATAGTCATGAGATTTTTCTACACCACTAAATATAAAGAAGGTGAATATTGGAACAACAGAGAACCCAAAGATTGCAAGTATTGGTGACTATTGGGACAACCAAACAGTAGAAAGAATATCAGAGTTATTGTGCGAGTATAATGACCTATTTCTAGTGACGTTTTCATAGATGAATGGAGTAGCAGGACAACTTGGAGAGATGGAGATCCCTTTGAATCTAGATGCCAGACCAATAAGAAAAAGACCTTACAGGATGAATCCAATGTATAAGCAAAAAGTGATGGCATAAATTGATAAAATGTTAGAGGATGGTGTCATAAAACCTGTTGAAGAGTCTGAGTAGATTATCCCTAAGTAGTACAAGAAAAGAAGCAAGGGGGAATAAGGATATGTGTAGACTTAAGGAAGTTGAATGTTGCATGTCTGTATGATCCCTTCCCTACTACATTTACATATGAAGTATTGGAAAATGTAGGAGGACATGAAGCATATTCATTTACTGATGGATTTTCAAGATATCACTGTATACGAATAGCACAAGAAGATTGACATAAGACTACATTTTCCATAGAATGGGGGTCATATTAGTACAGAGTGATTCCATTTGGGTTGAAGAATTCCCCTATTTTATCAAGGGTAGTAGTAGTTGCATTTAAGGATTTCATTCATAAGTTTTTGGAGGTTTACTTGGATGATTGGACAATGTTTAGATTATTAAAGGATCATGTTGAAGTGTTAAGATTGATGTTAGACATGTGTAGATAGTGTCAAATATCATTGAACATTAAGAAATGTATATTTAGCGCACCATTTGGAATCTTGTTAAGGCATGTGGTGTGTAAATAGGGTATGTTGGTTGATCCTACGAAGATTGTTGTCATTGTGAATTTACCACCACCTAAGTCAATGCGCTAGTTAAAATCTGCACTTGGTCATACAGGGTACTATAGGAATTTTATAAGGGGATATGCACAAATTAATGCGCCGATGGAGAAATTGTTGAAGAAGGATATCGAGTATCATTGGAATGATGAGTTCCAATTGAGTTTAGATATGTTGAACGAGAAAATGGTGATAGCGCCAATTTTGGTGTTTCTGGACTGATCAAAGGAGTTTCATGTTCATGTGGATGCATCTGCAATATCACTTGGAGGAGTATTAACACATCCAGGATAAGGTGACATAGATCACCCAATAGCGTCTGCAAGCCTGAAGTTGTCAGATTCATAACAGAATTACAATACAATAGAAAGAGAAGTTTTGGATATGGTATGTGCATTACAGAAGTTCATACACTATTTGTTAGGCCAACATTTTAAGATGTTTACAGATCACTCTGCTCTTAGATATTTGGTCAATAAGTCAGTGTTTGGGGGAAGAATATGTAGATGGTTACTATTGTTTCAGGAGTTTGATTTTGAAGTAGTTATGAAACCTAGAAGATTGAATGTAGGTCTAGATCATTTTTCTAGGATAACTAATGGAGAGGAACCAAGCAACTTGGAGGACAATTTTCCTGATTCACAACTATTTTTAGTACAGATTGTTGATGAATATTTTGTTGACATTATTGAATTTTTAAGTACAGTATTTTCCCCAAAGGAATATAATACTACGCAGAAGAAGAATTTGGTGGTTAGAGTTGTAGACTATCAACTGATTACAAGACACTTGTATAAACTATGAGTATATAAAATTATAAGAAGATGTGTTATGGATCATGAACACCCTATTATCTTAGTAGAATCACATGAAGGGATAGCTGGAGGAAATTATGAAGGGAAGGATATTGCACATAAGATATTGTGAGAAGGACTTTGGTGGCAAACAATTTCGAAAGATGCTAAGGAATATTTCCAGAATTGTGATGTCTTTCAGAGGGTTGGAAAACCATCTAGGAGGGATAAGATTCCATTAAGACCTCAGGTAACTCTGAAAGTGTTTGACAAGTGGGTAGTAGATTTTGTAGGACCCATCAATCCACCAGTTAGGATATTAGGAGAAACATATATAATTACAGTGAGAGAATATTTAACCAGATGGGATGAAGCAGCATCAATGAAAGATTGCAGTGCAGGGACAACAACAAACTTCTTGTTTGAGCAAGTAATTACAAGGTTTGGATTCCATAGAGTTCTAATGAGTGATAAGGGAACTCATTTTATTAATAGTACCATCCAGGAAATGAATGAATAATTTGAGATACATCATTATAAGAGCACTCCTTACCATCCTCGGGATAATGGGATAGTGGAAGCATTTAACAAGATATTGGAGAATGCCTTAACCAATATTTTCAATGTTAACAGGGATGATTGGGATTTGAATATACAAGCAATATTATGGGCCTATAGAACTACATGCAAGAAGCTGATAGGGCAGAAACCTTTTAGATTGGTGTATGGATAGGAAGCAGTAGTCCCTTTGGAGTATTTTATACCTAGTTTGAAAATTGTAGCTATTACAAACATGACAGAAAGAGGCACAACTCAAGAGAGGTTGGCTCAATTCATGGAATTAGAAGAAGACATGATTATAGTTGGTTTCCATCAGGAGGTACATAAAGAAAAGGAAAATACATGGCATGATAGGCACATTAAGAAGAAGAAATTTATGGATGGGGATATGGTTCTCCTTTATGATAGTAAATACTTGCAGCACCCAGGGAAATTGAGGACGCATTGGCTAGGGCCTTTTGAGATAAAGACTGTCACAGATAGAGGTGTTGTGCAGTTGTAGAATTTAGTAGGAAAGGAGATTCAAGGATTGGTGAATGGTAGTCGACTGAAATTGTATAGGTACAGTTGACCCAGTAACCCTCAATAGTTGTAGCGCATAATATTAGAGTTGTACATAGTGTATATAGTAGGAGTTAAAAGAAGAAAAAGAAAAAGAAAATAGAAAAAGAAGAAAAAGGAAGAAAAAACTGGAAGAAGAAGAAAAAGACAAAAATATGAAGTAGATAGATAGATGGTAGACAAGCAGTTGGATGATACAACGCGTTGCAGAAAGAAAATGGTATAGAAAAATAGGATGACACTGCATGTCGGAGAAAGGTAACAAGACATAAAATGTAGCGCAACGGGACAAAGAGCGGTTGGAAAAAGAAATACGATGATTGAAAACGTGGAATACGTTAGAGCATTTATGATAGGCCTTATAAAAGAAGGAAAATTTCAAGGTAAGACTCATTGTGACATTGATAAAATGAGAAACTGAGCGAAAACACAGTGTAAGAAGGTATTTCCGAAGGATCCAATGAAGATTCAAAGTAGTAGTTTCAATATTTTGCAGTATGGCACCACCGAAGGTTGGAGCTCCCAGTCAAATGGAAAGGAAGACACAGAGTGCTAAGAAGTCCACAGAGCAAGCAACTATAGAGGTAGAAAACCATATTCAGCCAAAAGGAGTTGTCGATGTGGATGCGATGCCATCACTTGTCATTGAACCAGTTAATCTAACAACTGTTGAAGAATAGGAACTAGGCTCTGAGCATATGGATGTTGATCCAAGGGATGAAGAACAAAAACCGATAACATAACAAAACCTTACACAACAACTGGGTTTAGGAGCACCATAGAAAATGAATGAGGAATATGAGGAGAGAACATAATCAAACGATCCTAGGGCATAGGAAGAAGCAACACAACAACTTGTCACAGAGACAGCGTTGCAGTTAGAAGATCAGGTCCAGGTCGAGGATGTCATAGGCCAACACAATTCTGACGTAGAGGAAGAAGAGGATGCACACCAGGAAGCATGTTCATCGACATCGACAACGAAGACAAAGGGAAAACAACCAATACATAGATCACCGCACAAATAGAAATAAGTAACACTGAAACTACCACGCATACCAGAAGGAGTCTTGATCCTTACTGACATATTCATATGCATGGATAAACTAAAGTATTTTTATCATGATGTAACATACAAAGACACATTTCTGGATTTTGCGCCAAAATTTTATATGGAAATCAAAGGGACAAGTTCGTCAGGAGTTCCAATATTAGAACCAAAGCAGTGTATCACATGTTTGTATAACACATGGCTAATGAACTTGTTAGTAATCCCTCATTTTGGACGGGGTAAAGATGTAAACAATTGCGTCAAACAATTACTGACATTGGTACATGGAGGTATTATGTGGATGGACACACCGGTGTCAATAGATGTAGATCTGATTGCATAAATGTTACACATCAAAATTCAACACTTACCTCACCCTAAGTGTCTCAAGTGTCGTAAAAAGTGTCATATGCACCTTGCTAAGTGACACATACACCTTGACACCATGAAATAACATATGTCACAATCCCTAGTCAATGTGGAGGAGAAATATATTATATGAAGGTCAAAATACTATGTGCACATGAATTATTTATTAATATTCATAAAAATAAAATTAATTTAGTGTGAGAGTCCACCTCACATTTAATTTCCTAATCTCAGGGAGACGTTGAGAATATCATGGATGGTTGACATATTTTCTCAAACCAAAATCCTAATTTGGTGGATCTTGAAACATATTTCCTCCTTAAAATCCTTGAGAGATATTTTCTCCCTAAAATCCTTGAGAGATATTTTCTCCCTAAAAATCTTGGAGATACCATTTTAGTGGATCTAATGGGTGATCTTCTCCATGGTGGTTAAGCCTCCAAATCCTATATAATGAGGGATTTCCATGGATAAAGAAAAGGGAAGATTAGGGGTATCAAACCTTTGATTTTGAACAGAGGACAAAAAAATAATCAAAGCATTGTTATTCTGATTATGGATCTTTTGAGAAAGGGTTGGACGAGGAGGACTCAGAGAGGCTGTTGCAACATCATATAAAGATTGTAAGTTTCCTTTTGAAGTTCTCATTAATATGCTTGGCCTATTTCCTTCTAGTATGTGTTTACATGTACTTGTATATGCTTGGCTTAATCTTCATAGATAGATTGATTTTTTCTAATCCATTAGAGTAGGAGATATTCGTTTGTCTCTTGTTATCCATTGCAGGTACTCTTTGGAACTCACGGATTGGAGCAGCTTGGAAAAAATTCGAAAGTGAGGTACATCATACTATCCCTCCTTCTCTCTTTTTTGATGGATAAAATTAATATATAGGAATGGTAGTGTCCAAAGGTAGTTTTCTACCTTGGTTTAGGGGTCAATAACCCAATGGAAAGTTCACCTGTCCACATGGGGATATTTATGTAGCATAAATTGGTGACTCCACTGGGGAAGGACATTGACCTGTATTTCCTTGGATCTTCTGATATTTTTCGCACCTTTAGATCTTATTTGTTGTTTTTTTTTTAATATACTTCCCTTTCTCTCTTCTTCATTGAAGATTTCACAGAGTCTTTGGAAAGGTTTTTTGAGTTTTTAGCCTTTTTTCTGAGTTTTTGGGAAGGGCATTGATCCTCTACTATGTACACTAGAGCACTGATCTACAATCAAATCTCTCCTGTAGTGTATACCAGAGCTCTGTAGAACTCTGTCCCTTTGGAAACAAGATCGTTGATCTCCTTTTCCAGGTTTTTCTGCCCTTTTCTGATCATTTTTTCTCAGTCTAATCCTGATCTTTTTTCTCATATACCTTTGAATACTATTGAATTTGTTTTGCTAAGAGTTGTGAATTTATCACCCATTTATGTTTATCCTTTGAGTTTGCAAATTTTCTATTAGTTGTGGTCCCCTTGGGTTAACAAGATCCCTTGGTTCTTTTTTCCTTTTGAGTTTATCTGCTCTTCGTCTCGTAAAGCTTTTAGATTGCTTCACTGTTTAGGATTGTTCATCAACTAAGGTTTGCAAAGGTTTTTTGGTATTGAGCCTTCTTGTATTCATTTGAAACATCTCTCTTTTCTGGATGATTAGGACTTTTATAACAACCTAGCTTGATTTATGTTTCTTGTTGATCATCGTTTGAGGATTTTCGTGAGTGTTTATCTTCTTTCTCTTTTGCATATTTGAGTTCTTGATTGAATGAGTTATCATGCTTGTTTCTTTCCGTTCTTGTTATCCTTTGAGTGCATTCTTTGTTTGAAATATTTTTTCTTTGTCTCTTTTGTATCTGCATCCGACTCTTTCATTTTGATTGAAAGTAATGAAGCATTAAAGGATTTTCGTTTGCTTTCTTTTAAAATCAAATAAAAAAGATAATTGGGTTATTTCTTTTGGGTAGTGTAGTGGATTGAACTTAGAAAATTGCATTTGGGAATTGGGTGTTTTTTTTGAACAAAGTTGAACCTCTTCTCCATCTAGTATGTATGATTCATTGAAGAAAAATATTTTCATCTCATTACTCTGCATTTTTTTGGAGTCAAGTATAAAACATCATAAGTTTCACTTTCGCACCCTTGAGTAAACAACAACCCTGAAATGAAGCGCTTGTAAAATTGATCAGACACTTTTATATTATTTGGTAGCGAACCTACATTGGCTTAAATTGTAGGGATTTGGAATAGGTTGTGAGGATAACTTTCCAAAACCATCAGACAAACATAGAATATTGTCCTAGGGAGTGGTAAATCCAATTGTTCGTATAAGAATAGTCAGGATCCCCCTCTCACACAGGGGTTAAACATGAGGTCACGTGCAGGAGAGAAGCAAAGATTTCCCCTTTGAAGCTTAACCCATGTAGCAGAAAGATCGTATATTGGGGGTTCTTACTAAGAAACGACTAGTTTCATTTAGTCTCAGAGCTTCGTGAATCTCGAATCCATTCGGGGTTCTTAGTAGTATTCAGGTCCACTTGTCTTCAATTCTCTTGAATAATTTCAGACTTGTTATTCGGCCCATACATTCCTTCCCGACTGTCGAATGCACCTACATGGAGGCTCACTGTGAGTTGGTAACCTTAGTGGCCTATATATGTAGGGTTGATACACAAGGTGACGGTGAAGGGGAGTCTTCGTTGTACCTGGGTTAGACGTTGGTCAAACACACTCGAGCTCCTTGGAGGGTACACACACAGGTAAAACCGTGTGGGAACTTGCACCAAGGTGTAAGTCCGTTAAGTAGGTTTCCAACGTAACTGATCCACCCAATCTATCCCAAACCTTTCCTATATTGATCTTGTGATGTTGGATTTCATCACCAACTAGTGGTTTCATTGTCGAAAGTTTTGTTTGATAGTTTTCTTCTTATATTTGTAGCATGTGTTGTTTGTTTTCATTAGTGGACCTTATGTTGAGTCAGTGACAATGGCATCATTTCCTGGAAGTACCAATGAAGAAACCCCTTTTCCCAAGGAACCTTTCACCTTACCTTCTTTTGGAAACATTAGTTCTCCATGCATTGCCACACTGAGTCTTTCGGGACTCACCATCGGGTTACCGGTTTGGTTTTTCCCCACTCCGGTGATCTATAATTTTCCCAATGCTTTGAATGCACCTAATTCTTTGGATGTAAGCACTCCACCCAAAAATCAAACTCATGTTGACCTTTAACCTTATTCACCCTTCAAGTCTCCTTAACTTTCTCCTTCTTCTCCTAGTGAATGCTCTAAAGCAAGTAGCTAGGTTGATAATAAGAAGATGAAATAAAAGGGGAAGAAGAAGAAGAATAAGAAAGAGACCAAGCCTCCAATTGCATCAAGTCATGTTGTATCTGAGCAACTAGCTACTGTTAATTGTACTAGGAGTGTTGATAAAGTTGACATGTCTAAAATGAAGAATCCTAAACCAAAATTCCCTTGCAGGCTTTGTAAGGGTGACCACTTTCTGAGGGATTTCTCTTGTCTCCCCAAGGTATTAGAAATGTGTTCTTCCACGTCATCATCCCTTGTTGAACAGGTTATTGACACCCTGTCAACTAGTGACGTTAAGGTTGGGAAGAAGAATAGAACTGTCAAATTTCCTTGTATGTTCTGCGAAGGTGATCATTACTCTCACCTTTTCCCTCGTATGGATGAGGCTTCTTATCTTTTGGAAAAGATTCAAATTCCAACTGGTTATCATAAGACCTCTCCCAAATCATCATTAGTTGATGGACTGGTCAATCTAGTTCCATCCTTAGTCAATCCGATTGATCAGGTGGTCAATCTGGTTTCATCCTCAGTTGAACCACTGACCCAAGTAGTTGATCCAGTTCCATCATCGATTAGCTTGACTCTTCATTTGAAATGTGAAACCCAAGTGACTGATCCAATTCCATCATTGATAAACCCCACTCTTCATCTAAAGATTTCCAAAGTGGTCGATCCAGTTCCATCATTGATCGATCCCACTCCTCCCTTGAAGAGTGCAACCAAAGTGTCCAATCTAGTTCCATCATCGATCGACCCCACTCCTCATTCAAAGAGTGAGGATATCGCTTAGGTATACCTAGTTAACATTGATTCACCTGGACAAGGGGGAACTCCACTTGTACCGATGACACACCCTTCAAGCAATCAGATGATTTCTATTAATTTGAATCATTTGATAGAACCTCATCTTCCTTATTACATGCCTTTCCAAATCATTATCTAGGTTTGTGATAGGAATAATCCTCACACTATAATAGATGAAGGTGCTTCTGTTAGCATCTTATCCATGAATTATTGGAAATATTTTGTTTCCCCGCATCTTGTGCCTGTGACTCAGAATATGTTGACCTTTGACAAAAGAGTTAGTCAACATTTAGGGATCCTTCCTTGGTTTCAGGTTACTTTGGGAGGAAAAATGGTCTATGCCAATGTGATGGTAGTTCACAACCCCTTGGACTTTAACCTGCTCCTTGGGTGAGACTATGTCTATGTTATGAGAGATTTTGTGTTCAGTCTCTTTCGAGTGATATGTTTCCTTCACAATGGAAACATAATAACGATCGACCATTTTTCATTCATTGACCCTCATTTGATGGTCAACCATCCACCTTCTTTGAACAATCCATACATGCTAGCAATGTCCAACCCGTTGCAGGTCAATTATGTAACAACCTACCCCATGCATTCAACCCTGCACAAGAGGGAATCTCTCCCTTCTCTTGACTTATATCCGGTAGTTGACATGTTCATCTCTTTGATAGGGATATTAGAGCCAGATCTCCCTACCCTTATCAAGGTCGTTGACATGTATTCCTTCCAGAGTGTTTTTCTTCCATCTAACGAAGATCTTCTGGAATCCATGGCTGAAGTTTGTCCCTTGACATGTATTCCTTCCAGAGCATTCTCCTCTTGGAAGCCATGATCAAGGAGAGGTTTTGAGCATAGTTTTTCTTCTATGTGGAATGCTAGTTAAAAAATGAAACATGGGTCTTGAGCATAGTTTTGCTTCTCCATGGAAAGCTTGTTAAAACATGAAACAAAGGTTTTGAGCATAGTTTTTCTTCTCTGTGGCAAGCTCGATAAAAAATGAAAGAAATATTTTGAGCATAGTTTTTCTTCTCTGTGGAAAAATCATTACAAAATGAAATAGAGGTCTTGAGCATAGTTTTGCTTCTCTGTGGCAAGCTCGTTAAAAAATTAAACAAAGGTCTTGAGAATAGTTTTTCTTCTCTATAGAAATCTCATTAAAAAATGAAACATAGTTCTTGAGCATAGTTCTTTTCATGTGTCAAGCTCGTTGAAAAATGAAAAAGTCACCTCTCCTATCAAGTCGAGTCTTTTCACTAGATATCGTAGATATCAAATCAAGTATTTAGCTAGATCTAGTAGATGTCGATTCAAGTCTTTCGTTAGGTCTCGTATTTGAACCTTCCTTTCATCTTCCTTTGTCAGTTGACCTTATTTCCTCCATCCAATACAAAAATCGGTGACAATATAAGCATCGATGAATGAAACGAATCTTGGGGGGACATGTCTCCAGCCTTTGATTATAATTCTAGAGTTAATTCCCTAGATTTTCAATATGGGGGTAGAGTACCAACCATCCATGGGTATCCCTCAAAACCTTTGGAAATTACGTTTGGAAATTACAAGCATAGTTTAATTTTGTTTCAAGCTTGTGTAAAAATGAAACCAATTATGAGCTTACTCTTTCTTCTTTCTCATGCTCATAAATACATGAGAAT
>JZKD02S0492954.1:288421-299232 GCA_000966675.3 Picea glauca
CCTCCACATGAGGTGCCAAAAGAAATTTTTTAGTCTAGGTAGGATCTCGGGGGTTGGCATCCAAATAACCCCCCATTATCTGGTTCTCACATTTTCAAACATTATAAGTTGACAAATATGGAACTTTAAAATCCTACAAGTCAAGTGTTCCTACACCATAAGGCAGGGAGATACACGTGAAGGGTTGAAGGCCAAGGTCTAGTTGTTTTGTATGTCCCCCCTTGAGTTGCCCAAATCTTAGAAGGGATCCATCCCATGACCCATTTCTGAGGCCAAAAATATAAATGTCACACTTTGACCAAGGTACTTAGTGGCCAAATTTAGGACATCTACCTAGGTGGTAATTGTGGGCTGCAATTGCACCTTGATCAGATTTTGTGTGGCTATTGGGAAATATGGCCATCTCTTTCAGGATATGCACCCTCTACCCCTCATTATAACTTATTATTTAATTTTTCACTAGTTCCTCTTTGAGAGGAAGGACGATACGTCTTTTAGGACACGAGCATTTGTTTTCTTTGTTCTCCCACGTGGACAAAATACACCTACCCACATCTATTCTTATTTACAATTGATTTATGTATGTTTCTCATTCGATAACATGCAATTGTGAGATATATTGTGAAGGTCCAAATTATACAAGTCTCTTGTTCATTTATTGCTCTCATCACCATTTTCACACATTCACTTTGCTAGTCAGACATCATAGAGGACCCACAAAATCCCTGTCGTTCCATACGCTTGCAAAATCTCCCTCCTATTCTAGGAGGAGTTTCTAGTCTTAAAAACTCACCATCTCAACCATCTCACAGCCCTATGAGTGCCACTATTTTAGGATCAGTTTTTCTCGGTTCCACTTTACTTGGGTCCAATTCCCATGGCCATCCATCCACTAGATATCCTTCACAAGGAGGGGGGCAACTTCCTCTTAAGGGAGAATTACAACCCCACCAAATCCCCCTCAAGGGTCAGGTCCACTACCTGCTCACATCATGGCTAGAACTAATCCTCCACCACCACCCCCCATGCCATATTTGACATCTCTTAACATTCATGATTTGATTAAACTCACGAATGATCCTATATTACATGAACCCACATGGCCCAATATGCCTACCAAATTACCTTCAAATATTCCAAAATTTGAAGGAAAATCAGGGGAAGATATCGCTAACCACATCATGACCTTCGACTTATGGTTCTCTTCAAACAAAATCATGGATGACTCCATCCTCTTAAGGTTATTTCAATGAACGCTCACTAGCCCATCAACCAAATGATATGTGGACAACAAATTAGGGTCCCATGTGACTTTTGAATCATTGGCCAAAGCCTTTTTGGCCTTTTTTCAACTACCATCTCGTCATGATACTAGTTTAGAACTACTCTCCAAGTGAAAACAAACCTCAGCTATGCATATTGTCGACCACATTCATGAATGGAGTCGGTGTCGTAGTTTATGTAAAGAAGAAACCACCAAAGAACAATGTCTCAATTGGTTTCTAAAATCACTCGTCTCTATACTTTCCAAAGATGTGGCATCCACCTTCCCCCAATCGAAAGAGGAATCCATCAACAAGGCTCAATAGTTCGACCTAATTTATGCTCACTCAGGTTACTTATACACATTAATACCTGGTGCACCGAGACCCATACCATTTGGACAGGACAAACCTGGGATGTCTCACACGACAGATGGGTTGATTGGTACCACGACACACCACAACCCGTACATCCAACAACCACCTATGTATGGTACACCCCAATATCCACCGATATATGGAGGACCATCTTATTACCCTCCTCCCCCTTACCAACAACCATATCCTGTTGCTCCCCCTCCACCCATGAGTGGTCCCTCGTCGACACCCATCATGTGCCTGGATTCTCAACCAAGTCCAGGTTCCCCCTCTACCTTAACATATAACCTAGGCACTAGTGAAAGTGCTTCGACTTCATATGAACCCTACATATTGTTGCCACAAACCAATCTGCATTTTCCATTTCCTAGTCCTGCATAGCCGATTGCTCCTCCACATGGGAAACCACACGCTGGCATTAACTTTGTTCATCCCTCTCCCATTCAACAATTTCATACTTTTGAATAGTTGAATATGGAAAATTTGGCCCATCAGTCAAATAATTCCAAGAATAAAGGGAAAAAAAAAACAATAATAACCTAGGACCAAGTGTAAAAAACCCCCAACAAAACCCATCTGCTAGGGGAAACCAGAACTAGGGTAACCAAAACCCCCAAGGGGACAATAACAAAAAATGCCAAGGGAGGAACAACAACAAAAACCTCTATATGAACTTCCCTTGCGCTCTTTGAGGTGAGCATGGACATTACACTCACCATCGCCCCCAAATTACTGACTTCAAATGGATGAAAGAATCCATGAACGCGCCACAACCTCCAGTGCCACCTGCTCCTCAGTAAGCCCCACAACAGTATTTGCAACAACAACCCCTGGCCATGTTTCAAAACCCTATTCCACACCAAGGTGTGATGAATACCCAATAGGAGGTACATCCTTCCCCACCACAAATGGGACAGTAGAAAAACCCTGGAAATCCGGCGAATCGCAATATCCTCCTCACTAGCGAAGAAGAAATTATTCTGCAAACGCATAGTCGTTAATACAGCGTGCCCCCTGAATCTACTCACACCACTTCAGAAGAAGCTCCAACTATATCCAGACAACCCTTGATGATTCCATGCCCTAACACTGAACCCCCCATTTTTATACCTCACATTCTGTTACGATGGAATGTCAACAAACCTCAGGATAGGGCAGCACGCAATTACAGTCTGGTCAATGACTTGGCATAGTCCCCTATAGTGATGTCTATATTGGAGGTCCTCCAAACCTATCCAACTCAAATAGAATCCTTACTTTCCACTTTAGTGGTAGTCAAACCAACTGATACTAGACTCGTCACATTTGATCTAGATAGTGGGGAACCTTGCCTACCTTCTTTGGTAGCTTTTCAGATACTAGTCAAGATTGAGAGCATCACAGTTTATCGGTGTATCATTGATGAATGTGCCTCCACATGCATCATGTCCAAAACTGTATGGAAGAAACTTGGCTCCCCTGAGCTAGTACCATCCACAATCACTTTAAGAGCTTATGATGGTCGACCATTCTCCCGTAAAGGGATCTTTCAAAATGTCCTAGTCGAACTCAGGGAAAAAACCATCCTCATCGATATTGAAGTTATTGATGCCCCACTCGATTATAATATCTTGTTTGGATGTAGCTACATGTATTCTATGAAGGCAGTGTCCTCTTCTGTGTTTCGAATGATGATGTTCCCCCACAACGGGAAAATCATCACCATCAACCAAATTTCACATTACAAGCCTAACCACTGCGCTAACATCGATAACATCCTACCTCTTGTCCGCACTATTTCTAATGCTTATTCACTCATTGATATGGGCCACGGAATTTTCAAGGACGCATCCTTGTTGGGGGCATATCATGGCACACCACCTCTCATACACCCTTCAGCACAAGTGTGTGTCGTATCTTCTAATTGAACTGACACCGGAGACACCATTCCTCCCACTGAGGCCTCTCCCCACCTCGACATCCAACTAGTTGAAGAAATTATACTTCAGGGATTACCTGAGAACTTAAGTGTGGCATTTTGATGTGTAACATATGCCCCCTAAAGTGTGAGTTCAGAAGAGAAATTGTTATCCGAAACACTTTACAATTCTTCAATGCAAGGGTGTGGAATTGGAGAACCTGGAGAAGTTGCAAACAATCATCAAACAATATTAATATATGTTCCATTTTTTAGGCATGCATACCTATGCTCAGAATACAAGATGAATCAAAGAACGACCATGGACCAATACACGTGGATCTATAAAAAATATAGACTAGGGATATGGCCACCAGAGATAAAATGTGGATCCATACCTCCATGACATGAACTGATCATAGCCATGAAAAATACACAGTGGAGCTACGAGATGATAAAACATAGTCACAGACCAATACAATGTGGAGCTATGTAACAATATATATATATATATATATATATATATATATATATATATATCAACATGCTCAAATGATCTCCTTCGCGGCTTGGGAAAAGAAAATAAAAGAGTGAACGTTGAACCTGGGGTCTTCATCCTAATCCTGATGTGGTACGAATCTATCCATGTGAATGGATGATTTGATCTTGAACATGGTAAAAATCTTTAAATTACTGATCATTGAGGTAAACTGTTAACAAGTGCGAGGGAAATCACCAATGGTGCCAATGACTCCCAAGGTACCCTAGTACATTCCAGTGAATGTGAATAAATGAGTTGAAGTCGAACATTCGTGGAATCATCCGATCAGAGGTCAATGATGTAAACCTATTGTCGTAAGTGAGGAGACCTTCCATTGAGGCATGCAAGTCCCAAGGTACTAACTAGTTTCTAAGTCTAATTCCTGGATGATGTGTTGAAGTTGAAAGGAAAAGACTTGTCGAAGGAGGGCCTTGATGTATCCCCCATCATCGACAAGAAACTGACACAGGAAAGTGATGTAAGATGGTGAATCGAATGAGTATTTACTGACAAAGTAAATGGAAACTGGAAATACTGCAGATGGATGGTTTGAACTGAAACTTCTCTTGAACATGATGAGGCACGACAAGTGACTTGACAGCATTGAATCAACGAGTACCAAGAATGTAATGTGACAACAATAAGATCACTCTTCGACTGGATGAAAAATTATGGTGACACATGAAATTGGTATGACTCAAATACAAGCAGATTACCCAACTGTAAGATGAGACACAAATAGGTTCCATGTTCAAGGGCGACAATAGATGCCATAAAGAATTCCCAAAAACTTGACCCACTTCTTTCTATTTTTCCCCCAACCAGATAGATGAGTACCTTGTTTTCAATTAACGAGCTCGAGGAGGGTAACACATGCTAGATATAACTCACCTTAGGTAAGTTCCTATTCCTTTCTTTAATGAACTAGAAGAAGTAAGGGTTTGTCGCCAGATGGCCCTTCAATGTGTAATTTTGTGAGTCCATAGAAGGAAAAATCAATGGTTTTTCATGTTTAGAGAGTTTGAAAAGAACTTAAAGGAGACTCCAGGGTTGTCCTTTTTCATATTTTTAGTCTCCTAGGTCTAAAAAAAGGATAAAATATTACTCAAAAGACGCCCTTTCAAATCTTTAACGATTATGAAAGGAAGCAAGATCACTCGACAATATTTTCATGTTTAGAGAGTATGAAAAGATCTTAAAGAAAACTCCAGGTTATTCCTTTTTCGTATAACCTTTAAGAGTCTGAAAAAGTGATAAAAGTATAATCGGTCACATTCTCATGTATTTATGAGCATGAGAAAGAAGAAAGAGTAAGCTCATAATTGGTTTCATTTTTACACAAGCTTGAAACAAAATTAAACTATGCTTGTAATTTCCAAACGTAATTTCCAAAGGTTTTGAGGGATACCCATGGATGGTTGGTACTCTACCCCCATATTGAAAATCTAGGGAATTAACTCTAGAATTATAATCAAAGGCTGGAGACATGTCCCCCCAAGATTCGTTTCATTCATCGATGCTTATATTGTCACCGATTTTTGTATTGGATGGAGGAAATAAGGTCAACTGACAAAGGAAGATGAAAGGAAGGTTCAAATACGAGACCTAACGAAAGACTTGAATCGACATCTACTAGATCTAGCTAAATACTTGATTTGATATCTACGATATCTAGTGAAAAGACTCGACTTGATAGGAGAGGTGACTTTTTCATTTTTCAACGAGCTTGACACATGAAAAGAACTATGCTCAAGAACTATGTTTCATTTTTTAATGAGATTTCTATAGAGAAGAAAAACTATTCTCAAGACCTTTGTTTAATTTTTTAACGAGCTTGCCACAGAGAAGCAAAACTATGCTCAAGACCTCTATTTCATTTTGTAATGATTTTTCCACAGAGAAGAAAAACTATGCTCAAAATATTTCTTTCATTTTTTATCGAGCTTGCCACAGAGAAGAAAAACTATGCTCAAAACCTTTGTTTCATGTTTTAACAAGCTTTCCATGGAGAAGCAAAACTATGCTCAAGACCCATGTTTCATTTTTTAACTAGCATTCCACATAGAAGAAAAACTATGCTCAAAACCTCTCCTTGATCATGGCTTCCAAGAGGAGAATGCTCTGGAAGGAATACATGTCAAGGGACAAACTTCAGCCATGGATTCCAGAAGATCTTCGTTAGATGGAAGAAAAACACTCTGGAAGGAATACATGTCAACGACCTTGATAAGGGTAGGGAGATCTGGCTCTAATATCCCTATCAAAGAGATGAACATGTCAACTACCGGATATAAGTCAAGAGAAGGGAGAGATTCCCTCTTGTGCAGGGTTGAATGCATGGGGTAGGTTGTTACATAATTGACCTGCAACGGGTTGGACATTGCTAGCATGTATGGATTGTTCAAAGAAGGTGGATGGTTGACCATCAAATGAGGGTCAATGAATGAAAAATGGTCGATCGTTATTATGTTTCCATTGTGAAGGAAACATATCACTCGAAAGAGACTGAACACAAAATCTCTCATAACATAGACATAGTCTCACCCAAGGAGCAGGTTAAAGTCCAAGGGGTTGTGAACTACCATCACATTGGCATAGACCATTTTTCCTCCCAAAGTAACCTGAAACCAAGGAAGGATCCCTAAATGTTGACTAACTCTTTTGTCAAAGGTCAACATATTCTGAGTCACAGGCACAAGATGCGGGGAAACAAAATATTTCCAATAATTCATGGATAAGATGCTAACAGAAGCACCTTCATCTATTATAGTGTGAGGATTATTCCTATCACAAACCTAGATAATGATTTGGAAAGGCATGTAATAAGGAAGATGAGGTTCTATCAAATGATTCAAATTAATAGAAATCATCTGATTGCTTGAAGGGTGTGTCATCGGTACAAGTGGAGTTCCCCCTTGTCCAGGTGAATCAATGTTAACTAGGTATACCTAAGCGATATCCTCACTCTTTGAATGAGGAGTGGGGTCGATCGATGATGGAACTAGATTGGACACTTTGGTTGCACTCTTCAAGGGAGGAGTGGGATCGATCAATGATGGAACTGGATCGACCACTTTGGAAATCTTTAGATGAAGAGTGGGGTTTATCAATGATGGAATTGGATCAGTCACTTGGGTTTCACATTTCAAATGAAGAGTCAAGCTAATCGATGATGGAACTGGATCAACTACTTGGGTCAGTGGTTCAACTGAGGATGAAACCAGATTGACCACCTGATCAATCGGATTGACTAAGGATGGAACTAGATTGACCAGTCCATCAACTAATGATGATTTGGGAGAGGTCTTATGATAACCAGTTGGAATTTGAATCTTTTCCAAAAGATAAGAAGCCTCATCCATACGAGGGAAAAGGTGAGAGTAATGATCACCTTCGCAGAACATACAAGGAAATTTGACAGTTCTATTCTTCTTCCCAACCTTAACGTCACTAGTTGACAGGGTGTCAATAACCTGTTCAACAAGGGATGATGACGTGGAAGAACACATTTCTAATACCTTGGGGAGACAAGAGAAATCCCTCAGAAAGTGGTCACCCTTACAAAGCCTGCAAGGGAATTTTGGTTTAGGATTCTTCATTTTAGACATGTCAACTTTATCAACACTCCTAGTACAATTAACAGTAGCTAGTTGCTCAGATACAACATGACTTGATGCAATTGGAGGCTTGGTCTCTTTCTTATTCTTCTTCTTCTTCCCCTTTTATTTCATCTTCTTATTATCAACCTAGCTACTTGCTTTAGAGCATTCACTAGGAGAAGAAGGAGAAAGTTAAGGAGACTTGAAGGGTGAATAAGGTTAAAGGTCAACATGAGTTTGATTTTTGGGTG
This sequence comes from Picea glauca, assembly GCA_000966675.3. Classification (NCBI taxonomy): domain Eukaryota; kingdom Viridiplantae; phylum Streptophyta; class Pinopsida; order Pinales; family Pinaceae; genus Picea; species Picea glauca. The sequence continues at coordinate 296,350 of JZKD02S0492954.1, forward strand.
GAGTGCTTACATCCAAAGAATTAGGTGCATTCAAAGCATTGGGAAAATTATAGATCACCGGAGTGGGGAAAAACCAAACCGGTAACCCGATGGTGAGTCCCGAAAGACTCAGTGTGGCAATGCATGGAGAACTAATGTTTCCAAAAGAAGGTAAGGTGAAAGGTTCCTTGGGAAAAGGGGTTTCTTCATTGGTACTTCCAGGAAATGATGCCATTGTCACTGACTCAACATAAGGTCCACTAATGAAAACAAACAACACATGCTACAAATATAAGAAGAAAACTATCAAACAAAACTTTCGACAATGAAACCACTAGTTGGTGATGAAATCCAACATCACAAGATCAATATAGGAAAGGTTTGGGATAGATTGGGTGGATCAGTTACGTTGGAAACCTACTTAACGGACTTACACCTTGGTGCAAGTTCCCACACGGTTTTACCTGTGTGTGTACCCTCCAAGGAGCTCGAGTGTGTTTGACCAACGTCTAACCCAGGTACAACGAAGACTCCCCTTCACCGTCACCTTGTGTATCAACCCTACATATATAGGCCACTAAGGTTACCAACTCACAGTGAGCCTCCATGTAGGTGCATTCGACAGTCGGGAAGGAATGTATGGGCCGAATAACAAGTCTGAAATTATTCAAGAGAATTGAAGACAAGTGGACCTGAATACTACTAAGAACCCCGAATGGATTCGAGATTCACGAAGCTCTGAGACTAAATGAAACTAGTCGTTTCTTAGTAAGAACCCCCAATATACGATCTTTCTGCTACATGGGTTAAGCTTCAAAGGGGAAATCTTTGCTTCTCTCCTGCACGTGACCTCATGTTTAACCCCTGTGTGAGAGGGGGATCCTGACTATTCTTATACGAACAATTGGATTTACCACTCCCTAGGACAATATTCTATGTTTGTCTGATGGTTTTGGAAAGTTATCCTCACAACCTATTCCAAATCCCTACAATTTAAGCCAATGTAGGTTCGCTACCAAATAATATAAAAGTGTCTGATCAATTTTACAAGCGCTTCATTTCAGGGTTGTTGTTTACTCAAGGGTGCGAAAGTGAAACTTATGATGTTTTATACTTGACTCCAAAAAAATGCAGAGTAATGAGATGAAAATATTTTTCTTCAATGAATCATACATACTAGATGGAGAAGAGGTTCAACTTTGTTCAAAAAAAACACCCAATTCCCAAATGCAATTTTCTAAGTTCAATCCACTACACTACCCAAAAGAAATAACCCAATTATCTTTTTTATTTGATTTTAAAAGAAAGCAAACGAAAATCCTTTAATGCTTCATTACTTTCAATCAAAATGAAAGAGTCGGATGCAGATACAAAAGAGACAAAGAAAAAATATTTCAAACAAAGAATGCACTCAAAGGATAACAAGAACGGAAAGAAACAAGCATGATAACTCATTCAATCAAGAACTCAAATATGCAAAAGAGAAAGAAGATAAACACTCACGAAAATCCTCAAACGATGATCAACAAGAAACATAAATCAAGCTAGGTTGTTATAAAAGTCCTAATCATCCAGAAAAGAGAGATGTTTCAAATGAATACAAGAAGGCTCAATACCAAAAAACCTTTGCAAACCTTAGTTGATGAACAATCCTAAACAGTGAAGCAATCTAAAAGCTTTACGAGACGAAGAGCAGATAAACTCAAAAGGAAAAAAGAACCAAGGGATCTTGTTAACCCAAGGGGACCACAACTAATAGAAAATTTGCAAACTCAAAGGATAAACATAAATGGGTGATAAATTCACAACTCTTAGCAAAACAAATTCAATAGTATTCAAAGGTATATGAGAAAAAAGATCAGGATTAGACTGAGAAAAAATGATCAGAAAAGGGCAGAAAAACCTGGAAAAGGAGATCAACGATCTTGTTTCCAAAGGGACAGAGTTCTACAGAGCTCTGGTATACACTACAGGAGAGATTTGATTGTAGATCAGTGCTCTAGTGTACATAGTAGAGGATCAATGCCCTTCCCAAAAACTCAGAAAAAAGGCTAAAAACTCAAAAAACCTTTCCAAAGACTCTGTGAAATCTTCAATGAAGAAGAGAGAAAGGGAAGTATATTAAAAAAAAAACAACAAATAAGATCTAAAGGTGCGAAAAATATCAGAAGATCCAAGGAAATACAGGTCAATGTCCTTCCCCAGTGGAGTCACCAATTTATGCTACATAAATATCCCCATGTGGACAGGTGAACTTTCCATTGGGTTATTGACCCCTAAACCAAGGTAGAAAACTACCTTTGGACACTACCATTCCTATATATTAATTTTATCCATCAAAAAAGAGAGAAGGAGGGATAGTATGATGTACCTCACTTTCGAATTTTTTCCAAGCTGCTCCAATCCGTGAGTTCCAAAGAGTACCTGCAATGGATAACAAGAGACAAACGAATATCTCCTACTCTAATGGATTAGAAAAAATCAATCTATCTATGAAGATTAAGCCAAGCATATACAAGTACATGTAAACACATACTAGAAGGAAATAGGCCAAGCATATTAATGAGAACTTCAAAAGGAAACTTACAATCTTTATATGATGTTGCAACAGCCTCTCTGAGTCCTCCTCGTCCAACCCTTTCTCAAAAGATCCATAATCAGAATAACAATGCTTTGATTATTTTTTTGTCCTCTGTTCAAAATCAAAGGTTTGATACCCCTAATCTTCCCTTTTCTTTATCCATGGAAATCCCTCATTATATAGGATTTGGAGGCTTAACCACCATGGAGAAGATCACCCATTAGATCCACTAAAATGGTATCTCCAAGATTTTTAGGGAGAAAATATCTCTCAAGGATTTTAGGGAGAAAATATCTCTCAAGGATTTTAAGGAGGAAATATGT